>WBNM01041266.1:0-11087 GCA_013399055.1 Ramphastos sulfuratus
GAGCAGAGTTAAGAGGAAGCAAAGAGATTCAGTGACAGACCAGAATGACAGAAATTGTTTACATTTTGACTTTTTAATCCCTCTCAGCAAACCAATGGATGATACAGACTTCATAATTTTCTTTTCACAACCAATAATCTAATTTCTCTCATTAAAATATTCCAATTAGCCTTAAACTAGCACAACTGGTAACTCATATTTTGAAATACTTACAATGAGACAGAAGATATATCCATTACATTCAGAAATATTTTTTTATATTTTATGCTGCATCATGAGTCTAAGGGGATGGAAACTAAATTTCCTCATCAGCAAAGAATTGTTAATGAGATTTTGCAACCCCCTGAGTTGTTCATAAATCTTTTCATAGTTTAATACTCAAAATTTTCAGAATTGCCTTGTCCACAGGGATATTAAAAACAAAAATAAAAATTGAACAGCTATTTTTCTTTAGTTCGTGTTCTTAAGCATGCCTGGTGATACCAAAAATAGTTCCATTATATAGTCTAATGTTTCAAAAGCCTTTCCTGCACGGAACAAATTCCATAGGAGAATGTTTTGTTATTGTATTCTTTTTCTGTGGAAATAGACAGTCACCCGAAGCTACTAGGTGTGTTCCAAAGTCTTTGTTTGATCATGAGCCCTCAGATAAAGCAAGGATATTTTGTGTAGCCCAAGAGGAATAAATTTGATGTTGACTCCCGGGCTTCCTATGCTGTGCTGCCCAAATGGACAGTAGCCATCTGACTAGTTTTTCCAGCAGCTGGATTTTCTCACTTCTCCAGAATTGCACAACTCCACTGCCAGTCTTCTAACATGGTCCTAGCCTGGGAACAATACTGGAGCTGCTCATCAGCACCACATGATCAAGTACCAAAGATCTGACTTGGAACCAGTACACTATTTTCAGGGAAAATATTCGTTTTCTTTCCCTTTCTAGGCTATTCATCATAAAAATGTTTTATATTGTACTTAGAAAATGGTAATTACTGGAAGTTAAAAGGAAATATAATCCCTTTTAAATTTTGACCAAAATTTAGCATAGTCTGCTGAAGAATCTCCATGGTAGCATTTTCATCCTCACTGAGGTATTCTATTTGTATGAGAGACACATCAACATAAAGGGAGTGTGTATCTGATGTGCTGGAGGTATTTTTTTTAATGGAAAAGAAAATCTCAACTCTTGCAGCCTTTTTTTTTTTTTCTCAATGTTTTGCTGTGATATTTTCCTGACCTATTTGTCTGCCACGTGCTAGTACTGCTTCTTTTCCCTTTTCCAAACAGTTCTGTACGTAACTAAGTACACAAAACAATATGCTAGCAGAGGATGTGGATTTCACTAGGGAGAAATGACTTCTGGCAAAGAGAATGGATTGATGGCATCACCAAGAACATGTAAAACATGCAGAACTGAGTAATACTGAGGAGCTGATCACAATGAAACCAATTTAGGACATCCTTGGAGAAGGTAGGAGTGAAGATAGGTTGGACAAGGCCTTGAGTGACCTGTACTAGTGGGAGGTGTCCCTGCCTATGGCAGGGGGTTGGAACTAGATGATCTTTGAGGTCACTTCCAACCTAACCATTCTATGATTCTATAGTGTCTGTTCATGGGCAATCAAGAACAAACTTCCTGAAGCTGAGTATTTCAAGATGCTTTCTATCTGGAACTTCAAGTTTGCTATTGAGTAAGTCAAATATTAAGACAGTTGCTTAGTGTAATGCAATCTTAACAGGGTTTGTAAGGATCCACAGTCTTTTTGAAATATGCAGAGTGATGTGCTGAAATATACACTTTTTAAAATGGCACTGTCCTTTTACACTGCATTTTTTTAATGCCAATAGTTTAATTACTTTTATTTCATGTATCTGACTCTGGGTTTCCTTTTAACTTAGTTTAGAAAAAAACATCTGAACTTGGTCATCCAATGAAAGTAAGATCTGGCTCTATGTGCGAAACCAATACCTAATAATTAAGTTTCGTTACCTTCTATTTTGTTACCTTCTATTTTGTTACCTTCAGTTATTTCTTTTCTGCATTCCTATAGTAATAACTCAAAACATGAATTTTAGTATGTTTTAGAGTGATTGGCAAAATATTTTTTTTCCCCTCAGTGTTTCTCTACTACTCCTTGATTTGTCATATGGAACATAAGCCTCATTGTTAGTCAGTGAAGATATATAACCTTAACTACAGCCTTAACATGACTCCATGGGGAGCTTGTCTTAGAATTCTAAAGTGGGTTAGATTAGAAAAGACCCTTAAGATCATTGAGTCTTATGTTAACCCATAAAGTCTACAGTTAATAATAAATACTCAGTGATCCAATAATGCTAGTAATAAACTTTAAAAATCGAAAACTTCT
Source organism: Ramphastos sulfuratus (assembly GCA_013399055.1). Classification (NCBI taxonomy): domain Eukaryota; kingdom Metazoa; phylum Chordata; class Aves; order Piciformes; family Ramphastidae; genus Ramphastos; species Ramphastos sulfuratus. The sequence goes on from WBNM01041266.1 coordinate 2,367, forward strand.
TACACAATGTTTCAAAGGGGCTGAACGGGTTATTTTGAGCAGAAGTTAAAAGCTATCTTAAATGTGTACAGATGCACTATTATATTCCATCTTATTCATTGAAAGGTAAGCTGAAGATAGAATGTAAGTTGTATGTGCAGGCAGCAACAATCTTCTTTCCTGCAGCCAGTCTGTATGTGATTAAACAGCTTTATATTTTGGCACATATGACAATATTAAAATGTCAACATTCTTCCAGTGAATAGCATCTGCACTTTTAACTTGCTAACCCTGTACTGGACAGATATGATTTCCTAGTGTTTCACAGATTTCTCATTATTCTTGAGCATATAGTAGGCTGAATTCAACCCTTAAATCTTTGCACTTGTCACTAAACTCTCCTCTTCCTTGCTTTTTTGTGAGAACAAGGGCAAACCATGACTCTCTGGAGACTTCTCTGGTGGTCTGTGAATCTGCCTGGTGGTATAATTCTGGTTCTTTAATTCCCAGCTTTAAATTTGCTTAAAAGGAAGATTAAAGTAGTTTAAATACCTTCTGTTATCTGTTTTCCAGATAATGAATTGCTGTAGTTGGTCCTATAATCAGTCACTAATGAGAAAAGAAGCAATCTGTGCAGAGAAGTACTTTGTTTCACACAACAGTGTCTGAAAATTATGGTTTGGTCCCTTGAGCCTAATTGTTTTGGCTGGGCTAGGAAGTTGCTTTCCCGAGACCTAGGATAATAATCTTATTCTTCATTCGTCATTACCATCCCTTATTGCAGAGGGACTAAAATGTTGAACCTAGCTCTGTTTGGGATCACCTCCACAGAATATCCTGATGCAAAATGAAAAAGTACAAGAGAGATGCATTGATGTAATACAACAATCTCAGTGGGTTAGGCAATATCCAGCAAGTTGCAACCTGTGTGGCTGTTCAGTGTTGATTTGTGTGTGTGTCTTGCTCAGGAGCCAGCAAAACATTAGAAACGGTGGCAAAACATACTTAGATTCATTTGTTTTGTAAATATTTTTCATTTGATCTTATAGATCCTGTCATAGCCTCTGATTCTTCTGCTGAACTGAAAACCAGTATTGTGCAGTACTGTTGCAGCTATTAAATCACTAGACCTCATGCCCTGGATATAACATGCAGGCATTCATCTATAAATATCTACTTCACTTCCTACTGCATTTAGGAGAATAATTTTCTCCTTATCTCCTTTTTACCCCTTTCCCCTCATCTGTTTTTGCATTCCAGCCCACTCTGAAATACTGTTCCATGTGGGAATGATCTTTGACAAATTTCTACCTTATTTTGTTTATTAAAGTCAAGAGAAATTAGCCTGTGAGTCATGGGGATACCTTTCTAAGGGACATCAAAGAACTGTGCAAAATATGTTGTGTAGGTATCTGTATAAACACATTTTAGGGCATTGCATGTTGTGTATTCTGATCCTAAGGGGAAAAGAAAATTATAAAATCATCACATAGGTTTTTGATAGTTTAGTCAGTGGAAGAAAAATGCCTGTAAATATGCTTTCAACCTTGCAGCTTATTGAAAGTGACAAAGAAATAGAGGAATGGCTAAAATGATAAAAATAGAATGTGGACCATAGCAAGAATGTATAGCATTTAGTTTTGTATGCAAAAATTAATGCAAAATTTCTTCACTGTTAATGATTCAGTGCTTAAGCTTGAGTGATAATACATCATTGCTAGGCATATCTATGAATGTAGAAAATGGCAGTGTCTAACTAGTTTTGCAGTGGCTTGATTTTCTTTCTTTATTTTGATCTTGGTGCTGAAAGTCTTTCTACATATTCATCAATTACCTGGCTGAGGGCACAGAGTGCACTGTCAGCAAGTTTGCTGATGACACCAAACTAGGTGGAGTGGCTGCCACACCAGAAGGCTGTGCTGCCATTCAGTGAGATTTGGACAGGCTGGAGGGTTGGGCAGGGAGAAATTGAATGAAGTTCAGCAAGGCCAAGTGTAGAGTCTTGCACCTGGGAAAGAACAATCCCAAGTATCAGTATGGGTTGCAGACTGATCTGTTGGAAGGGAGCAAAGGGGAAAAGAATCTGGGGGTCCTAGTTGATGGGAGGTTGACCATGAGCTAGCAATGTTCTCTCATGGCCAGGAGGGGCAATGGTATTCTGGGATGTATTAGAAGTGTGTGGCTAATAGGTTGAGAGAGGNGTACTTTGGTTTTAAAATGTGATTTTCGTGGAATTACATGCATCTAAACTTTTATTGCTGTTACATAAAACATTCTTCTTATTGCTCCTTTTATCTGGTTTCATAAACGTAATGGGCATTTCTATTCTTTGTTCCTTGCATCCCTTCCCCTTAAAAAAAAAAATAAAAAAGAAAAAGTGAACATAGGAGTTGAAAGTATTGTGAAATGGACTTGAAAGTTAAAATCTTTGAAATAACTGGTACTGTCATTGACAAATCTTTTCCTTCCACTCCGGTGCATTTCACAGTAATTTAGAACAAGTTTCAGAAATTTTGCAATAATAAATACAGTTCTGCTAAAAGCATACATTCTGCAAGCAATAATTTAAAGCCGTTCATGACATCAATTATATTTTGTCATGGTGAAATATAGAACACATTAGATTTTATCAGTACAATGAAGAGATACATTCCAGAATCATAAAGGTGGAAATCAAGATGATTTTCCCTTTGCCTAATGGCTTTAATTGCAGGATACAATAGAACGAGGTTGCTCCTTCATTTAAAATTTCACTTTATCAACTGTCTGTAACCTGTCACAGTATGCCCAGTGCATGACGGTTATACCATTCCATTCAGTTCCACCTCAACAGACTTGTGACAATATGCCAGCTGATTGTTTTCTTCTCTTTCTTCAGAAATATACAGGTTCTGCATACTACAGATTTATTAATATGCTGTCTAAGCTTCATTACAGATGAATATTAGCCATTATCCTCTAGCTGTCCATCTACAGACTCATCATCCATCCATCCATCCATCCAATCTTCCACCATAACCATTTGCAATTATTTATCAGAGTCCATAGAGTAAACAAAACTGTTGAAACAGAAGAATTATGATAGTGCATTTTACATGGTCTGGTAAATACAATTTGTGGTTTTGTCTTGATTCTGTGCCCATATAGATAAACTTTACAATGCTTATTTTTGAAAAAGAATGCCATTGGAGAGATTTCATTTCCTGCATAGACTAAATGCAGTCTTCCTATATGAAGATATGCAATAACTTTCATAGTTGTGTCTGATGCATATAAATCAAGTATACATAGAAATATAACTTAATTCAACACCAATTATCCAGTAGCCATAGTGCCCAGAGATGACCTGGAATAGGAAGAAAAAAAAAAAAAAAAGAGATTTTCCACTAGCACATGCATGCAAACACCAATAAAGGGAAGGATGCATCCACTGCATGAATTGCAAGGTACCAATGTGCAAATTATAAAAAAGCTGCAGGGTTTCTATTCAATTTTCAAATGTTTCTTAATCAGCTGGGAGCAAAAATCCCATTAAATTTTTAAAATGAGAAAGCACTCAGGACTCTAAGCCCAACAGCAACCCTTTGGACAATGTGGCTTGCCTTTGGAAATCTGGAAAGGATGCCCAGAATGCAGACCACTGGAGACAGCCATGCCCTCCTTGTGTCTTCAGAGCTGCCACACTTTGCCTGGTGGCAATACAGGCTCCTCATTTTAACTTCCTCTGCTTTGGTGAGCAGGAGCTCTAAAACAAACAAACACAAAAAGCTGTACTGTGTTAAAAACACTTCCTATCACAGAAAAGCCCTGAATCTATTTATCGGTGTGGCTATTTCAATGTAGCCTTAGGAAAAAACACTTTAAAGCAGTATGTTTTAAGGTGATATATATTCAGATATGTTAAAATAGACAACAAGGGAGAAAAAGCAATGTTAAAATACAAAACTTAAATTATATAGATGTTTCAATAAGGCAACACACACAAAAAAAAAAACCAAAACCTATGCTTATTTTAGCTTTCCTGTGAAGGCTATCTGCATATAATTATATTTATGAACTTTTAATTAGGACCAATACCATATGTCCCAATTGTTACCCATAACTGAGATCCAGAGTAGACTGTTTTTGTGGTCTATCCATTCATCAGCTTTAGCCTTGGAACTCTCAATAGCTCCCTCATTTTTTAGCACAGAGTATCATCAGGATTTCCAACACCATAGTATGTGATGGAACATAAAAAAAAAAAGCAACACACACACACAAAACAACCAAACAAACCAAAACAACTCAAAACAAACAAAATAAAACAAACAAACCCCAAAGCCACAGCAAACATATAGCAAGCAGTAAATATTTGGCTCCTATGGAAAAAAAGCAGTCAATTCTTTTTCAGGACACATGGTAGGACTAGACAGAGGAGGGAATTCTTTGACTATATAGCTGTGAATGAATAAACATGATAACAATACAAATTTATCACCTGTGATCTTTGTTGTAAGATACATACATATATCAGACACATTTCAGAGATTTGAAAGTGTAACCTAAGAAATCTTTGGAAGCTGGTGTTGCTCTTTGGAAATAGCAATGCATCCTAATATAATGGGGGAAATGAAATGTAAACTAATGCCAACAGAGAAAAAAGCAATCAGCTTAGCTGAAACAGAGATAATGTATTATAGAAGATGAGAGCTCTGGCAAGTATATGCCTTTGATTTCTCTCAGACACAAAGTTGTCTGCATTACACTTGTAAAACTATAAAAAGAGGAAAACCAAACCCCAGCAATTTCCATTTGTGTGAATAGAAGTAATTAATTCCCAGGCTCTGTAATTGCCTTTTTGAGTGAGAAGGAGCAGGTCCAACTAGTTTGTGAAGAATAACATTATTATAGCTTCATTCTAGTAAACAAATTTGGTCAATCAGCCAATTCCATATGATCTGGATTGAAATTTTAATAGACAAGAATGTCATGTTTTCCCTGGGCATCTGGGCAGAGAATAGTCTACAATTAGCTTCAGCAATACATTTGTTAGAAGAAATATATTGGTTGAAAAATGGGTATTGTCTACCCAGTCTTCAGGAAAGCCTTTGGCACTGCCTCCCATAAAATACTCACAGACAAGATTTCGATATATGGGACTGGATGAGCAGACAGAGAGGTGTACTGAAAAAACTGGCTGAAAAGCCAGGCCCAGAGAATGATGGCACAAAGTCTAGTTAGAGGGCCGTAACTAGTGGTGTTCCCTAGGGGTCAATACTGGGTCCATTCCTGTTTAACGTCTTCATTAATGATTTGGATGATATGGTAGAGTGTACCCTCAGCTAGTCTGCTGATTACAGAACACTGAAAAGAGTGTCTGATATGCTGCTATCCAGTGGGCTGGAGAAATGGACTGATAGAAACCTCACAATGTTGCACAAAAGAAAGTGCCAGGTCCTGCAACTGGAGAGGAACATCCCCGTGTACCAGTATATGCTGGGGTCCTCTCAGATAGAAAGAAGTTTTGCAGAAAAGCTCCTGAGGGTCCCAGTGGACACCAAGCTGAATGTGAGCCAGCAATGTGTTTTCGCTGCAAAAAAAGGTTAGTGGTCTGCTGGGCCACATTAGGCAAAGTATTGCCAGCAGTTCAAAGGAGGTGACCATTCCCCTCTTTTCAGCACTGGTGAGGCCGTGTCAGGAGTGCAGTTCTGAGCTACTCAGTACAAGAGGGACATGGACATACTGGAGGAAGTCCAATGAAAATTATCTAAAAAGATAAAAGTACTGGAACATCTCTGCTGTGAGGAAAGGCTGACAGGAGCTGGGACTGTTCAGTCTGGAGAAGAGAAGGTGCAGAAGGGATCTTATTAATCTAAGTACCTGAAGGGAGTGTATAAAGAGGACAGAACCAGACTGTGAGAGGACAAGGGGCAATGGGCACAAAATGAAACACAGGAGGTTCTCTCTCAGCATTAGGAAATATTTTTTTTCACTGTGAGGGTGACAGAGCATGGATACAGGTTGCCCAAAGAGATGGTGGAATCTCCATCTTTGGCCGTATTCAAAAGCTGTCTAGGTCCTGAGCAACTGACTGCAAGTTGTTGTGCTTAAGCAGGGGTCATTGAATGAGATGACCTATATAGGTCCAGGCCAACATTAGCCATTCTGTGATCCTGATTTATGGTTAGGAAAGTTGCAGTGAAAAATCAATCCTCTTACTACTCCCCCACCTCACACCCCCCCACCTTACAACACTGAAAAAGTAGACATTTTGATTGATTTCAGATCTGTGAGAACAATTCTCTTTTTTTTTTTTGGTTATGTTTGGGGAGTTTTCCTGTGAACTTGGTTGTTCCCAATTCTATACTTAATGGTGCATATTTCAAAGGTCTATTAATAAATCTTACTGAAGGTTTAATGAAAATCTTAATGCATGATTTAATAAAACATTACTCAAATATTATTGTTATAAAGAGTTGTAGCTTATCATACATTAACAATGATACATTGTACCAGTCTGCAACACATGGTACTCATGTCTGTAACATTTCTTGTTACATATATAAGTAATATTTTCATGTTTTATAAAGAATTTTAAAATGTGAGTATTAAGTGTTACCAAATTTTGTGCCTTGGGTCCAAAATTCTTGTCTTCCTTTGCCATACTTAAGAAGCCAGAATTGATGTAGACAAAGCAGTATCTCAATATATAGTACCTCAGAGGTGTTCAAAGTCAGGCTGCACAAGTCAGAAACTACTGCCATTACTACTCAGAAATGCTGTTTGGTTGTTGCTTGGAGGTTTTTTTTCGGGGGAGGGGGTTTGGTTGCTTGGTTGAGTTTTGATTTTTTGTTGGTTTGGTTTGGTTTACTGTTTTTTTCACCAGCCATAAACCAAACCAAAGTCGTCAACTCTGAATAATCTGTATTAACAGTGATCTGTATTTAGGTTTTCACTGATCACATTATACCAGAATTACACCCATCCTTGACAGGAAAGCATACAATTCCAGATAAACTCCAGGTCTGAAATGGAGAGACAGAGAGACATCAGTGTCATGGTTATTTGCCTGTCTCTTTGTAATTCCTTCTAGAAGTCTCATTCAAATATCCTTTGCAAATTCTCCAACTGACTAATGGAATATTTCTAATAGAACATACTGAGCACAAGTCTGTCATTGCTCATGAAAAGATGAGAGGTATAAGTGCTGCTCTGTCTGTTTGGAAAAGACTTCAGCCTGAAGTTTGTTTGTGAAGAATGAATGCTTTAAGATACAGTAAAATTCTTGTGAGCGCTGGATGCTGGGAGCTGCAAATGCCTTGGGTGGGTGAGGACACTGAAAGCACAAGATACAATACCTCAGAGGCTTATTATGCCTTTCTCACTGAAGTTTTGCCACAGAAAGGAAGTGTCAGCTCATTTTTTAGATGTTCATTAAACTGTGAAGTAAATCCAGTCCTTGTAAGACTCCCAGCACCGAAAAGTGAAGTCCTCTGTTTAGCTGCTGTATGGGTACATCATATCAACACTTCTGTCTGAAACTATAAATGTGGCAGAATTTTGGCACAGAGAAGTTTTTGTAGACAATAGAGAGGTGAATCTCTACACTCTGCCTGAAATGGTCCAGATTAATTGAACCACTTATATAAAATTTGAGACCACGTCTTACATGTTCTAAAGGAAATGGCTTCCTCAGGAAGGGTATGTTTAAAATATGGTAACAACAGTACTTTACTTCCTGTGCATGAGACTGTTACCAAGCCTGCAATGTGATGGTGTAATAATAAGTATATGAGCTAGAACAAAGAAAGTAGAGAGGACAGGGCTTTTTTTGTTTGGTTGTTTGGTTGAGTTTTTTTCATCAGATAGTTGACTCAGAAAAACATTGCAGTGGTGCAGTCAAGGTGAAGATGATGATTATATCTCTACCTGTTTCAGTGATATGATTAAACAAGTTCCCATGCATTACTGATTTTCAGATGTGCTATCAAACAAAGAATGAAAACAAGAACATTTGGGGCACCTCTTTGTTTATAAGAAACGTGCATGAATGATACCTATTTCTATGGTCATAGTCTCATAAAGCACTAAAGAGAAGTCTCCTTTTTTTTTTTTTTTTTTTTTTTTTTTTTTTCCCAAAATTTTTNTTTCCCCCAGAAACTTTCAAGGCTACCTTCTCCAGCAATTATGATATTGCAAGAAGCTTCCCATAACCCACTTCTAACTTCTGTCTCTTTCACATTCTTGGCATCTTGCTGTACAGGCTGTATTGCATGGACATTTTGGACATTTTCTCTAGGTAGAAAGCCAGTATAAGCCAGGATCCCATCTCCTTCTCGATGCATCTTCACACTAAACAGTTCACCACTCCTTTAGTAGTGTCAGTTTACAATCCTAAATGATATAGAAATAATCGTCCAGAATATATATATATGTGTGTGTGTGTGTGTATATATGCCAGTTAAAAGATATTAATTGTTGAGTTCACTGTTCAGCACTGCAAATTGTTAGACACAACTGAAAGGACAAGAACATAACAAGAAGGTTGGGAATACCACAGATAACAGCAACCTCTTAAGTTGGGATTCCTCCCAGAAGCAGATGGCAGACCTCTAACTTTTCCCCTGCAATTCAGCAAGCGTAACTTAGCATCATACAATCAGGAAATCATAGAATGGTTTGGGTTGGAAAGGATTTTAAAGTTCATCTGGTCCAACCCCCCTGCCATGTGTAGTGGAGGGGTAATTAATTACTGCGAGA
>WBNM01041268.1:14655-58359 GCA_013399055.1 Ramphastos sulfuratus
CAGAGAGGGAGACTCCACAGCCCCCCTGGGCAGCCTGTGCCAGGGCTCTGGCACCCTCACAGGGAGAAAATTCCTCCTCATGTTTCAATGAAACTTCCTCTGCCTCAGCTTGCAGCCAGTGCCCCTTGGCCTGGCACTGGGCATCACCCAGCAGAGCCTGGCTGCAGCCTCCTGGCACTCACCTGTACATATTGATACCCATTGCTGAGGTCGCCTCTCAGGCTCCTCCAAGCTCCCAGCCCCAGCTCCCTCAGGCTCTGCTCCTACCAGAGCTGTTCCATTCCCTTCAGCATCTCTGTGGCTCTGTGCTGGACTCCCTCAATGGTTTAGGTTGGAATGGTTCAGATTGGAAGGAACCTCAGAACATCATCCACTCCAGTCCCCTTGTCATGGGCAGGGACATCTCCCACCAGACCAAGCTGCTCAAGGCCTCATCCAGTCTGCCCTTGAACACTCACAGGGAGGAGGCACCACAACCTCCCTGGGCAGACTCACCACCCTCACACTGAAAAGCTTCTTTCTAGATTTTAAGTCAAACCACCTTTAACAACAGCCATATTCTGCTTCCTTACAGCCCCTACTTGCTGGATGACCCAGAGGGACTTGAAGATATCTACAGAGCAATGATTAGAAGCAGAGAAAGGGAGAAGAAATTAAAAGCCCTCTGTGACGCTCAGCTTTCTGCTAGATCCATCAGCACAGGCCCTCAGCCTTCAGCCAAAGCCCCCAAGAATTCCAAGGAGCTGAAGGATGGCAGCATGGCAGGGACTCCCAGCACAGAGGGCAGCAAGCTGGAGATGCCACTTCTGCTGAAACACCCAAACACTGCCAGAGCTGCAGGTGCTCAGGTAGCAGCTGAGGAAACAAAGGCAGCAAAGGAGTCTGCACCAAGCAATGCCTTCAGCTCTGCCAAGAGCAGTGCAGCTGTGTCAACAGCCACAGCAGAAAGTCAAGCTGCAGGGCAAAGGCAACAGCTCTCACCAGCTGCCAAGATCTGCTCCAAGACTGACTTTGATGCAGTCAATCCAAGTATGGCTCTGGGCATGGTCCTTGGAACTCAGCTGGGAGCCATGGGAAAACTAAAGCACTGGCCAGAAGCTATCCAAGCTGGGGCTGCTCAGCCTGGAGAGGAGAAGGCTGCAGGGAGACCTTAGAGCAGCCCCCCAGTACCTGGAGAGGGTTACAAGAGAGCTGGGGAGGGACTTTTTGCAAGGGTTTGTATTGATAGGACAAGAGGGAAGGGATTTAAGATGGAAGAGGGGAGATAGAGACTGGAGATTAGGGAGAACTTCTTTACAGTGAGGGTGGGGAGGCAGTGGCACAGGTTGCCCAGGGGGGCTGTGGATGCCCTGTTCCTAGAGAGGAGACCAGGTTGGGCAAGGCTTTGAGCAACCTGGGCTAGTGCAAAGTGTCCCTGCCATGGCAGGGGGGGTGGAAATGGATGACCTTTGAGGTCCCTTCCAGCCCAACCCATTCTATGAAGTAGATGTATCTGTCTGGAGCCCTAGAACACATCCAGCTACATTCCCTCTAGTGCCATCCTTCTCTCTCAGCTCTGAACTTTGGCCATTCCTGTGCTGTTCCTACAATTTCATCCCTTCTTATGGCTCAGGCAATGAAGCTTTGCTCCAGGTCCTGTGAGTCAGAGCTTAGTGGCCCCTACAAGTGAATTGGAACTGTTGCTGGTGGAGCTTGGGTGGCTGTGCTGCAGAAGTGCAGCCTGCAAGTGTCTCCCACATCTATCTTGAGCTGATCTTGCTTACAGCCAAAACATATCCTCCTAACTGCAGATGTTCCACAGATTAAGAGAATGCATGACCATGAATATCTTGAACCTTGTTTAATACCACATTTAACACCTTCATATCTTCAATATCTGTATAGCTTTAGGTTTTTAATCTCGCTCTCTTGTTTCCTTTCCCAGTAGCTGCTGCAACACAGGATAAAAAGAGTGTTAAACACAATGGAAGTGGATCAGGCTTTTCAGCCACTGCAGTGGCCACAGCATTCAACCAGCCAGTGTGGCAGAGCTGGAGCTTCCTTCCATGTCCCATCCCTCCCAACCACTTCAACTTTCCAGAGTTTCGGGTAATGTAAACTAGACCCAGATTTTGGTGGCAAGGGAGCAGGACCCCCCAAGAACTGTTCTAGCAGACTCAGGGAGCTACCTGCTGGTCTCTTGCCAGATGTGATCCTTCCCCTTTGCTCTGCTCAGACCCCAGCTTGAGTGCTGCACCCAGTTCTGGTGTCCTCAGCACAAGAAAGGTTTGGAGCTGTTGGAGTGAGCCCAGAGGAGGCCACAAAGAGAATCCAAGGGCTGGAGCACCTCTGCTACGAGGACAGGCTGAGGGAGGTGGGGGTGTAAAGCTTGAAGATGACAAAACTCCAGGGGGACCTTAGAGCTGCCTTCCAATACCTGCAGGCATCCTCCAGGAAGGCTGCAGAGAGACTTTTCATGAGGGTGCCTAGAGACAGGCCAAGGAAGAATGGTTGGAAGCTGAGGCAGAGCAGGGTTTGACTGGAGTTGAGGAAGAAGTTCTTCAGTAGGAGGGTGGTGAGAGTCTGGAACAGGCTGCCCAGGGAGGCTGTGGCTGCCTCCTCCCTGGAGGTGTTTGAGGCCAGGTTGGATGAGGCATTGAGGAGCTGAGACCCGTTGAGAGATGACCCTCCCCATGGCAGGGGGGCTGCAGTAGATGATGTCTGAGGTCCCTTCCTGCCTGAGCCATTCTATGATTTGTAGGGCAGAGTAAGGAATCAGATTGCTCTGCTACTGGAGTAAGTTACACCCAGTGGCTCTGGGTCACAAACAAATCTTCACCAGCAGATGCAATGCAGTCCTCTGAGGTGGCTGTGATGATGTCTAAGGATGATGTATTACTGACACAGTACTGAATGCTGACCTCTCTCAGCCTTTGTTAGTTTCTATCTCCTGTTTACAAATACTGCATCTGGTGCCTAAAAATGTTTTATTTTGTACTTACAATTACTTGGCATCATTCATTACAAAGACTCCATCCCATTGCCCTGTTTGCAGACTGGGAGGTTGCTTTCCTGGTCTGGTGAAACAGGACCTCACATCCATGTCAGAAAGCCAGTTAGGGCTGGAACATGTCTGAGGACAGGCTGAGACACCTGGGGCTGATCAGCCTGGAGAAGACTGAGAGAGGATCTGGTTAATGTTTACCTGAAATGTGGGTGTCAAGAAGGGGCCAGGCTCTTTCTGATGGTGTCCTGTGAGAGGACAAAGGGCAGTGGACACAAACTGGAACCCAGCAAGTTCCACCTCAACACAAGGAGAAACCTCTCTGGTGTGAGGGTGGCAGAGCCCTGGAGCAGACTGCCCAGAGAGGCTGTGGAGTCTCCTTCTCTGCAGACTTTGAAGACCCATCTGGATGCATTCCTGTGTGACCTGCCCTGGCAGGGGGGTGGGACTCAATCTCTGGAGGTCCCTCCCAACTCCTACCATTCTGTGATTTGGGAGAAGCTCAATGTCCAAGCTGAAAAAAATGAAAGAATGAGCAGAGGGATTCCCCCATAGCTGTGCTCACCTAGATCCCTTAGACTGCAATTCCAAAGCAAGCAATCCACACCAGAACCAGCTCTTGCTCTCTAGCAGGACTCAGTTCACCCCACAAGTCATGCCCTAATTGTGCTTAGCAGGGTCCCTACCAGCAAGCAAGGATCCTGTTCCAGCAAGGTCTGCACCCTGCCCATGGATACTACTCCAGACAGGTGAGTTCAGATGCCCTGAGCACAAGGGGTTAGTCAGAGCAGCTTGCCACGTGCCAAATGGGCACTGGTGCCATCAATGAGACAGGTCTGGGGACAAGCTGCTGCAGCTTGCTGGAGCTCTGTGTGCTCCAAAGAGCTCAGGAGATGGCCTCCAGCTGAAAACATTTCCTGCTTGTGCTCTGATTGTGTGTAACATGGGCAGGGACCTCTGTGTGTGCCTAAAAACATTTCCAGCAGCTCCAGATCCCACTTCTGGGGTTACTGCCTTGTCACTGTTCCTGCCCCACTTTCCTTATGGATGTTTCTTTTTCATCCCCAGGTGGTTCCATACAGCCCACAGCAGCTTTTCCAGCCACTTTACACTCCAGTGCTGACCTACTTCACCCTGGTTCAGCCTGGTTACCCACCCCAGCAGATGATCCCACCTACTCTACCCAGCAACATCCAGAAGCTATCACTAAGGGTAGGTGATGGGACCCTGCATCCTTTTTCCTGTGGCTATGGCCATGCAGATTGGATTTCTATTTTTCCATAGACTGCCTTGGGTTGGAAGAGATCTTAACCACCCAGTTCCAGCCCCCCTGCCACAGGCAGGGACACCTCCCACTAGACCAGATTGCTAGAAGCTCCATCTAACCTGGCTTTGAGCACCTCCAGACTTGGAGCCATCACAACTTTCATGGGCAACCTGTTCTAGTGCCTCACCACCCTCATGGGGAAGAATTTCTTCTTAGTGTCTCATCTAAATCCAGCTCCTTCCACTCTGAGTACTTTCAGTACTTCAGGAAGAGTTAGTTGCTGTAAACTTGAGCTCCATGCAAGATGTAGCCAGCAGTTGAGTTTCCCAGATCCATTCTCACTGAATTCCAGATCTGAATCAGAAACAAACAAGATTTACTGCAAGGCCTAAATCCTAAAATGGATTGGATATGGAGTAAGTAGTTTTAAGTCAGAGAAGAGTAGATTTTAGGATGGACATTAGGAGGTAGTTGTTTACCAGGAGGGTGGTGGAACACTGGGACAGGCTGCCCAGAGAGGTGCCTGAGTGCCCATCCCTGCAGATATTCAAGGTGAGGCTCAACAAGGCTCTGGGCAATCAGCTCTAGTGGAGGATGTCTCTGCTGCCTGCAGGAGGGTTGGACTGGACAAGGTTTGGAGGTCACCTCCAAGCCAAACCATTCCATGGTTCTAGTTTTGGGTGAATGCAGCCCATACACTGCCACCTACCACTCCCTACCACCCTCATGGGTAAGAAACACAAACTTCAAATAAATTGAAGGAAGTGCTTCAGCAGGATAGAACCCAAAATATCTTGATGCCATCAAATTAAAGGATTGGTGGTTTATATCTTTTTACAAAGAGCTACAGTTAAAATGAACAGACTGCAAGGGTCTGCTAAAATAATCTCCAGAGCTTCAAGTTCTAAGTTGGATCTAGGAGGTCTTTAAGGTCCCTTCCAACCCAAACCACTCTACAATCCTATGATATATCATCTTCTGTTATGGGATGGATGGGAACAGCACGTTCCCTCCTCAGATCTCCTTCCCAGGAATCCCATTACACAGCAAAATAAAGCAGTGGATAAATGCTTCTAAGAGCTCCACTGTTTGCAAGAAAAATCATCTGAAAGTTAGATGCAGTCCCCTGAAGCTTGACTGAGTTTTGTTTTCTCTTCTCTTGGTTTAGTTCTAGAGCTGGAGGAGCTGCCACAACTACCCTCAACTCCTCTGCCAGGGAGAGCTATGGAACATTAAGTGAATGCAGTTTTCCTGTGCTGGTAGTCAGAGACAAGCCTGCTAAACCCTACTGTCCTGTAAGGATTTTGTGTTTCCCCCCACGTGAGCATTTCCATCCAGAATAATCCTCTATGATTTACATGGTAGGGAGCAGCTGCCTGATGATCCGTCTGAAATTTTGGGGGCAGGACAGAATAAGCAGGGGCTTGTTTTTCTTCTTCTTCTTCTTGTTGCATTGGAAGATGAAGACAGCTAATAAATGTGTGTTATTTGTGACAAATGCCTGAGCTGCTCAGAGGTTGAGTGTTGGTGCAGTGGAGGTGGTTGCCAAAAGAGAATCTTGGCTGCAGGTAACTTTAAATTGGGCATTCGAGGTGAGATCAGCACAAATCCATTCAGGAGCTGGGGGGTGCAGCTCCCTGCATGCTGTGTTGCTGTCTTAATGCCTTGAACTAATGCTAATCCAGATGGTAATCTGACTGCTGCTATTAAATGAAGAAGATCAAGCCACAAAGCTCATACAGAGCATGCTGTTCAACTCTATTCCCTTGGTGATTTAAATCAGGAGCTTTAAGGCTAACTTCTGACAAGGAACCTTTGCAAAACAGCTTCTGCCTCCTCCTGAGCCTGTGAGCCAGGGCAGCAAGGCTGTGGCTATCTGTCTGCTAGATTTCAGCTGGGTCAGAAGCAGAAGAGTGATCAGATGGGATGCTACAGCCTGCATGATCCACGTCAGAAGAGATTACCACAAAAGTCTCTCCCAGACTCAAAACGAGTAAGGTCCCAGTCACAAAGATCTGACAGTTTGCAGCCATCCAGCCCTGTACACCCAGCAGTGAGCAAGTTACTCTGCTCTTGAATCCCAGGAGACATCATTTATGCAGTGCTTAAGGAGGATGCTGCACCCCTGCCAGTCAAGAGGTGAAATGAACTCTTTGCACTGCTTAACAAGAGCCTGAGAATTCCAGTTGCAAGTAGAGCATCACTGATTCCTGAAGGGCTTGTAGCAACAGGATGGGAGGGAATGGATTAGGAAGAAATTCTTGACAGTGAGAGTGGGGACACACTGGAACAGGTTGCTCAGGGAGGTTGTGGATGTCCTCTCCCTGGAGGTGTTCAAGGCCAGGTTGGATGGGGACTTGAGCACCCTGGTCCAGTGGGAGGTGTCCCTGCTCATGGCAGAAGGTTTGGAACTTTAAAGACCCTTCCAATCCCAACCATTCACCAGTCTGTGAGCTGATGGAACCAGATATGCCTAACCCCTGTAGACAAAGCACTGTTCAGGAGGGTGGACTCCAATAGTGGCTGATAATTGAAGCAAGAGAAGGAGCCTTCCATTCACTGAGCTTGAGCCTTGGCCCCAGATACACCACCACCTTTTTTTCCTCCTCCCAGTAACTAAAACTGATCTTGTAACTTGAAAAACATTTAGCTCTTCCCTCCCTTTAATCCTGTTCAGTGTAAGTAGCACAGCCTAGTAGGAGCTGAAGCTAGTAAAGCACAGGGTGTTGACTCTTGGAAGGCTGATAACCTCAGAGTGGTCCTCCAGGTGACATTTTGCACATACTAACTAGCTTACTCCTCACTCTTCCTCCTTCCACACTGCATCCACATCTATTTTGGGTTCCCCAGATGGCTGAGGTGATCTAGGACAATTTATAATGAATTCATGCCTTGGCAAGAGGTTCCCACTAGCCCTTTTTTATTTTTTCTCTGCATACCACTGTAGGACAAACTCTCAACGAAGATAAATTAGAGAAGCAATTAGGAACCTCTTGCATTGCCACAAAGCATCAACTTCCTCTGCTCTCTTTGCCTCGTGGGTAAGGGGAGAGCGATGGAGAACATTAACAGTCTTTCAGATCATGTTAAGGCAAAAGAAATCAAACCCAAAGCTTATATATTGCTTACCAACTCCCAGCAGCATCAGCAGCACAGCATCTCATGTTCAGAAAGGACTAGAGGAGGGAGCATCAGTTGTAGAGACCACCTCCATCAATACCCCACCACTGGGGCTGGGAGGGGTGAGTAGCCTGAACCAGACAGGTCATTGCTGTCACAGAATCACTGAATGAAGCAGGTTGGAAAAGACCTCCAAGGTCATCCAGTCCAACCTAGCACCTAACACCTTCTAATTAACTAAACCTTGGACACTCAGTGCCTCATGCAGCCTCTTTTTAAACACCCCCAGGGATGGGCACACCACCCCCTCCCTGGGCAGCCCATGCCAATGCCAATCACTCTTGCTGTGAAGAACTTCCTAACATCCAGCCTGAGCCTGCCCTGGCACAGCTTGAGGCTGTGTCCTCTCCTTCTGTCCCTGGCAGCAGAGCCCAACCCCAGCTGGCTACAACCTCCCTTAAGGGAGCTGCAGAGAGCAATGAGGTCTGCCCTGAGCCTCCTCTTCTGCAGGCTGCACACCCCCAGCTCCCTCAGCCTCTCCTCACAGGGCTGTGCTCCAGGCCCCTCCCCAGCCTTGCTGCCCTTCTCTGGGTATATTCGAGCATCTCAACATCTTTCTTAAATGGAGGGGCCCAGAACTGGACACAGGGCTCAAGGCACTGTCCCCACAGTTCAGGCTAGAAATGAGGCTGCTGAAGATCAGGATGCAAAGATCAGCTACCTGCATGAGGAATGGCCACAGGATCATTCAGGCACAAGTGGTCTGAGCCACTGCTGTATCCCTCAGTCAGCACCACCAGCACATGGATGAAGGGCTGCATTGCAACCCAAAACCCTTGCCCTTCTCAAGCACAGCACCAGATATACTCCATAAAGAGGCTTCTCAGGAGTTTTCTTTCTTCCCCATTACTCAACGGGTGGCTGTGGGCCCCATATGTAGCTACAGGAGGATTCCAGTTCTCAGAAGCTTGTTGTTCATACTCAGAAATCCAGTGCCTGCCTCTTACAACACTTCTCCCAAACCTCTGCAACAGACAGGAAAGGGAAATCATCCCCAATTTTACAAAGAGCTGCATTCTAGGAGATAAAAGCTCAAAGATTTCATCCATCCACTTTAGGATCACTAACTGCAGGCAGGAACACAAACCAGTATCTAGCAGACAGAAACTTCACTTGGGCTTTTCCTCTAGCTTGGCCCTGTCTGCAACTCCCTTCCAGTGCACCCCATTGCTACTTGATATCCCATGCAGCTCCCTGGCTAAATCCTTACTGCTTTCAGAACTCAGCCCTGAGTTCTGCTGAGCTCCTCTGCAACACAATCCCCATGTCCTCTGTTATTACTGGAGCAAAACTGGAAGTAGGTAGATTCAGATTGGATGTTAAGAAGTTCTTCACCATGAGGGTGGTGAGAACCTGGCAGGGGTTGCCCAGGGAGGTGGTGGAAGCCTCATCCCTGGTGGTATTTAAGGCCAGGCTGGATGAGGCTCTGAGCAACCTGAGCTAGTGTGAGGTGTCCCTGCCCATGGCAGGGGGCTTGGAGCTGGCTGACCCTTGTGGTCCCTTCCAACCCTGACTGATTCTATGGTTCTGTGATTATGCCTGTTAGAGGTTTCCTTTCACAAAGAATTTTACAGAACACCACAATCATTTTCTCATGTTTTTCAAAACCTCAACTTGGATCAGAAATTGCTTTGGCTAAAGTCAGCTACGTTCTGCCCCAGTACATTCCCATTTGCCTTAAGTAGAACAGAAGCTTGGAGATGATTTTTTTTTTCCCCCCACCCCTTTTCTCCTTGCTAAATCCACTGCCTGTTTTTCTCCAATATTCCTAATGCAATTAGCATAACAAGATAAAAGAATCATCAAGTCCTTTCCCATTTTTCTTCCGTTATAAAAGGGCTGATGACAAACTGGGAATCAGAAGCTGTATTGAATTACATTTGCCACAAAAGAGTTCATTAAGTAATAGTACGTAATAAAAATTGTCTGTCAGCTTGAAGGATGGACCAAATCCACTTAAGGAAACAGCTGGTTCTTTTCTAGAGCACTCCATAGCTCATGAGTGGTCAATATCAGCAAGGAGAAGGACTGAGACAAAGGGAAACAGCTCAGAGGTTGCTGTGCCAAGCCACAGCTTCAAGGCTCTTTTCTCCTGCACAGTCATAGCATCAGTGTGGGTAAGGCTTTGTCCCTGGCATTCCCTCTCAGTGGTGGCAATAGAATCAGAGAATGCTGAGGCTGGAAGAGCTCTCCAGAGATTGAAGCCAAAAATAGGGCCACCTCAGACAGGTCACACAGCAACACATCCAGATGGGCCTTGAAAGCCTCCAGAGAAGGAGGCTCCACAACCACTCCAGGCAGCTGCTCCAGGGCTCTCTGACCCTCATAGCAACCTGGTCAACCTGAAGCCATTCCCTCCCATCCTGTCAGTCATTACTAGAAAGAAGAAACCAATCCCCACCTCACTCCAAGCTCCTACTGATCAGCCTTGCTGAGGATCTCCCAGGGGAGAGCCCTACCCCTGCTGCTCCAAGCAAAGGGAGAATCAACTGGAGGATGCAGCAGACACTTGCAGGAGCTGCAACATTAGTTTGGAGACAGAACCACCTTCACCTGCAGGCACAAACCCCACTCCTCTCCCGCTGCTCTGAAGTCTCACCCAGCTGCTGGTGCCTCCACTGCAGTTTGGCCCCAGCTGTTGAGCTCAGCTCCCCAAACCCAAACTTGTACACACTCAGTTGCATGGTTCCCAAGTCCATTAACCTGAGGATAATGTGGGGAAGGGAGGGGAGTGTGTGTGGGGTGTTGATTGAGCAGCTATTAATCAAAGGATGGGATTTATCCTGGTGATGTCACAAACTGCAGAAATAGAGCTCAAGCAGTTTATTAAATTACAAGAGTGCCAAGAAAAATAGATAGCTTTAATAACAGGGTTTTGCCTATCTGTTATATTTTATATGTAGCTTGCAGAAGAGAATTAAAAAAGTTTTCCACCACATAAAATTGCCATTTAAAAGAAGAGGGGGGAAAACAAAATCCAAACCCAAACAAAAGAAAACCACAACAAAATAGATTCTGTGGCTGGTAGTGAATACTAATAATTATTCTAGGCTAAAAAAGTTTATTCTTTTGCTAACTTGTGAGATTCCTGCAGTTCAGAGGAGAGGGGGGTGGGGGTGGAATTATTCCAAGATAAAACCCCTGCTATGAGGACAGGCTGAGGGAGTTGGGGATGTTCAGCCTGGAGAAGACTCCAGAGGGACCTTAGAGTTGCTTTCTAATAGCTGAAGGGATCCTGCAGGAAGGCTGCAGAGGGACTTTTCATGAAGGTGTCTAGAGACAGGATGAAGAGGAATGGTTGGAAGCTAAAAGAGAGTGGAGTTAGACTGAGACCATCTAGTGGGGAGCAGACAACATGGAACCTGCATTTACCAATCCAACTGCAACTTCACAATGCCCACCTAAAGACCAGTGCCAAGTGGCATCCCTCAGGGGTCAGTGCTGGCACCAGTGCTGATTGACATCTTTGTCAGTGCCATGGACAGAGGAATCAGTGCACCCTCAGCAAGTGTGCAGATGGCACCAAGCTGTGTGGCACAGTCACTTGCTAGAGGGCAGGGATCCATCCAGAGAGACCTGGACAGGCTGCAGAGCTGTGCNGAAAGAAGACACTGGCAGAGGTTGCCCAGGGAGGTTGTGGAGCACAGAAGCACCCAATGTGATCTTTGATAACATTCTGTGCTTCACAGCCTCCCTGCAGGTGTTCAGGACCAGGTTGGATGAGGCCCTGAGCAACCTGTTCCAGCAGGAGGTGTCCCTGCCTATGGCAGGGGGTTGGAACTGGATAAGCTTTGAGGTCCCTTCCAAACTAAACCATCTATGATTCATGGGGGGGTGTCTGTGCTATTTGTCAGATTTACCTCTTAAAACACTGTGGCTAGGGATAGCCCAAGGTGAGGAGAAACACACTTAGGAACGCATCCAACATGCTGGTATGCAAATTTAATCTCCTCTTCATATTCACCTCTCAGAAACATGCCCCTGTTAATCTCTCACAGATGCTTCTGCAAAAGCAAAGCTCATCAGAAGTGAAGTGTCTTATTGAACATGCACTCCTTTCTCACCTCTGAGAGCAGATTTTGTCTCCTGGGAGCTGGGAAGGATCCAGCTGCAGAAGCCAACAGCAGGAAGCAGCCCATATACATTTTCATGTGTCACTCTGTGCTCTCCTGCTCCTTTTGACACCATCCATGGAGTAGCCTGCTTCAGCATTCAGACACACACACAGACTGTAAAGGCTGGAAGGAAGCTACAAAGGTCACTTAGTCCATCTATTACCCTAAGGCAGGATCAACATGACATGAAACATCTGCCTGGGTGATGTATACATGTTTGACATAGGGAGAGCTGATCCTGCCTTGGGCAAAGAGATTGCCTGGATGCTTTGCTGCACTCATGTTTACATGGCACCTTGTCCTGAAAAGGAGGCCAACTGCTCAGAGAATCTCCTTCCAAACACTCACTGCCAACATGTCTTGGCCCTATACAGTGACTATCAAGACCAAGTTCTACCTTATCTGATGCAAAGCTCAACCTGAGCCAGAAGTGTGCACACACAGCCCAGACAGCAACCCTGTGCTGGGCTGCAGCACGAGCAGTGTGGGCAGCAGTGCAAGGGAGGGGATTCTGCCACTTGGCTCTGCTCTCCTCAGACCCCACCTGGAGCACTGTGTGCACTTCTGGAGCCCCCAGCACAGGAAGGACATGGAAGTGTTGGAGCCAGTCCAGAGGAGGCCACTGAAGTGGGCTACTGGGGAGAGACTATTGACAAGGGCTGGTAATAACAGGAGGAGGAATGGGTTTGAAGTGGCAGAGGGGAGACTGAAACTGGATGGTAGGAAGAAGTTGTTTGCAGTGAGGGTGGTGAGAGACTGGCACAGGTTGCCCAGGGAGGTTGTGGAGCACAGAATCCCTGGAGGTCTTCTGTGCTCCACAACCTCCCTGGAGGTGTTCAAGGCCAGGCTGGATGAGGCCTTGAGCAACCTGTTGCAGTGGGAGGTGCAGAGGGGGTTGGAACTGGCTGAGCTTTGAGGTCCCTTCCAACCTAACCCATTCTAAGATTCTCTGAGCTGTGCTATTTCCCCCCAGGTTGTGTCGTCTGCCCACAGAATGGGTTGGAAGGGACCTCGAAGATCATTCAGTTCCAAGCCCCCTGCCATGGGCAGGGACACCTCCCACTAGCCCAGGATGCTCAAGGCCTCATCCAAGCTGGCCTTGAGCAGCTGTTAGTGGAACAGTTAA
Source organism: Ramphastos sulfuratus (assembly GCA_013399055.1). Classification (NCBI taxonomy): domain Eukaryota; kingdom Metazoa; phylum Chordata; class Aves; order Piciformes; family Ramphastidae; genus Ramphastos; species Ramphastos sulfuratus. Next base: position 27,327 of record WBNM01041268.1, read on the forward strand.
TGACACCAGGAACACCTCCCAGAGGCATTTTACCCAGCACTGCAATTAATTGAGGAACACTGGCTTGGGGTTGGGTTTAATTAAAACCAGACTGGATCCTTTTCATAAAAGCAAAGCAGTTTAGGGATTAATCACTCAGTGCCTTGGCCACCTACTCCCTCTAGTCTCCTCTCTAAGAAATAGTGAGCTTACAATTCAAGCCCTGCTCTTCATGCAGGACTTCATAGGATGATACATTTACAGAATAAAAGGGGCTGGAATGGACCTCCAGAGGTCAAGTCCAACCCCTTTGCCAGAGCAGGGTCTCCTAGGGCAGGTCACACAGGTTGCTCAGGGAGTTTGTGGATGCTCCCTTCCCTGGAGGTGTTCAAGGCCAAGCTGGATGAGGCCTTGAGCAACCTGGTTTAAAGGAGAGGTGTCCCTGCCCATGGCAGGGAGGTTGGAGTAGATGATCTTTAAGGTCCCTTCCAATCTAAGCCATGCTAGGACTCTATGATCCATGCCTCCTGCCCTTCCACTGAAAACCAGAGCCCCACACACTTTGAAGAGGCTGCCTCACACCCCTCAGAGCTCCTAACACACAGAAGCAACATTAAAATATGAACTTTAGAGCAAAGCACATCTGGATAGACACAAGGAATGGGGGAAAAACAACAAAACACTTCCCAAGACAATGTGGCAAGACTGTAGGGAATGGAGTGGGGAGCTCTGCAAAGCAGCTCAACTGCTCTCACCACTTCAGCTTGGTGGAGGAGTTTTGTCTTTTGTTTTTTTTTGGGTTTTTTTTTTAAGCAGCCTGCACAATTTGTTTTCCAGTCATGGTTTCCCAGGGGGCTTCTTCTGCCACTCATTTGTATGCTTTTCAAACTGGGCTCCACAGGCTGGGTGTGTGCAGTTACTCCTCTACCTTAATAAGGTCTCTTGCATATTAAACAAGTCACTGATAAATGCCCACTTGCTGCTGTGGCTGTGCTGCACCATTTGGAGGCTACTGAATTAATCTTATTAGGAAATAGAATATTCAGAGCAGTTACTCCTTGCTTCCTTTCATTTGTATAAATATGTTGCTCTGCCATGTTCTCTAATTGCTGAACATCTGTTAGAAGGAAGAGAAAATAAACACATTATGGCAAGAACAAACTGTAATATCCTTTTTAAAAAGTGCAAATGTAGAAATGTTTTCCAGTGGGCTGCAGAAAACCAGGGGCAGCAAAGTCAAAAAGTGAAATCATCCAGGCCATGAGTTAGGAGAAGTCTTTGTGATCAAGATTCCCACAGCAAGACACTCAAAGTTCCCTCACTTCAATTTCAGTTTTTGATGAAGTGTTGATTTGCCCTAATTGGGGTTTGGCCACAACCAAGTGCATGTGAGCAGAGGAAAACCTGAATGTAAGTTAGCTTCTACTCAGCCACTGCTAGCAGCATCCTGAGCACTGAACTCAGCCTTCTGCTTACAGGAGCAGCAACGATGCTGGGGAAGGGTCTGGAGAACAGGGCTGGGGAGGAGCAGCTGAAGGACCTGGGGCTGTTTACTCTGGAGAGAAGGAGGCTGAGGGGAGACCTTCTGGCTCTCTACAGCTCCCTGAAAGGAGGCTGGAGCTAGGTTGGCTCTGTCTCATATTCCTTAGAGCTCATCTAATCCAAATGGTGCTTAGGGATATGGTTTAAGGTGAACCTTGTTGAGCAGGTTTATGGGTTAGACTTGGTGATCCTGAGGGGCTTTGCCAACCTGGATGTTTCTGTGTGTGAAATTCCCCACCTGGGCACAGAAGCCTCTCAACCAGACTCAGCTACTCAGAGATTCATCCAACCTGACCTTCAAAGCTCCCAGGGAGGAGGCATCCACAACCTCTCATTCCAGAGTCTCACCACCCTGCTGCTGAAGTACTGCTTCTTAAGATCCAGTCTATCCCTGCTCTGCCTCAGCTTCAAACCATTCCCCCTTGGCCTTTTCCCAGACACAGTCATGAAAAGGCTCTCTGCAGCCTTCCTGTAGGATCCCTTCAGCTGTTGGAAAGCAGCTCTAAGGTGCCCCTGGAGTCTTCTCTTCTCCAGGCTGAACTCCCCCAGCTCCCCTGATCCATCCTCATAGCAGAGCTGCTTCAGCCCTTGGCTCATCTTTGGGGACAGAGCAACCAGAAAGGATCTTAATTCACTCAATTTTGCCTGCTCACAAAACACCTCCAAGTCCTTCCCTTTACTCCTGCCTGCGTTTTGCCTCCTGTTTAAGTCACACAAACAAGCTCTATAATTTTATCTACAGTATTGATAAGTCCCAAGGTGGAACTTGAACCTGCTGTACATTACTTGTATATTTCAATGTCATTCTGGGAGCTGACAATGCAGTTAGATTTTATTGCCTGATTTCATGAATGACTTCACCACAGGCCCAGGCTCCTGTGAACAGCATTTCATTTTTGTGAGCTTTTTGGGTTTGTTTTTTGGGTTTTTCCTCCTCCTCAGATGATTTCTTTGCTTGCTGCCATTCTTTACCACTGCCATTCTTTGCCTCTCTCTCAGAAACACCTCAGTTATCAACTGGGGACTAAATTGTGTACAGCTGAAGAGTTTATTGACTTCAGTATTTCCCCCCCTCTGTATTTTGGAAGGTGAACTCAAAGCATTCACTGAGATAGAAGCAGCTTGCAAAAAGAGGGAAATAAGAAAATAACACTTAAAAAAAGAATAATCTTTCAAGAATACTGCTTGTGGTACCTGAAACTCCTAAGTAAAGCTAGGGGGATAGCAGGGAATAAAAGATGGCTATGGAACAAGGCAGTTCTTGTGACAGCAATGGAGCAGCTATGATGGTTGAGGAGGGCAGGTTGAGGCTGGAGATTAGGAAGAAATTCTCTACAGTGAGGGTAGGAAGACTCTGGCACAGGTTGCCCAGGGAGGCTGCCCAGAGATGCCCCCTCCCTGGAGGGGTTCAAGGCCAGGTAGGATGATGCCTTGAGCAGCCTGGGCTAGCAGAAGCTGTCCCTGCCCATGGCAGGGGGCTGGAACTGGCTGAGCTTTAAGGTCACTTCCAACCCATTCTATGAAATGAAGACCTTTGGGCTCTGCACCTGCCTATCTATTCAAGGTGTACATGAAACACTTGCAAGATGAAACGAGCTGGGACAGTCACCTCCACCTGCAGGAGAGCCAGCAAGCCCTGTCCTGCTGCTACAACTGCATCAAGGGCAGGGGCAGAGAGTCAAGAGCTTGCCCTTCAGCGAGACAAAGCTGCTTACCTGCTCTGATGGAGGGGAGAAGCTCCCTCACTGAGAGGCTGCTTGGCTGGCTTGAATCAGAATCCTGCAACAGCTTAGGCTGAAAAGGATCTCTCAGAGCTCATCTACTCCACCCTCCCTGCCATGGGCAGGGACACCTCTCAACTAGATTGGTTGCTCAAGACCTTATCCAGCCTGGCCTTGAACGCCCCCAGGAAGGAGGCATCCACAACCTCCCTGGGCAAGTCCTTTGCAGCAAAGCTGACAAACACAAATTTTCCTCTACACTGAGCCACTGCCATAGGGCAGAGTGCAGTGTGCTCATCAAGGACATCATCTGGAGTACTGTGTCCAGTTCTGGGCCCNCTAGGGGAATAAGCTTCTGGCTCCCTTCTGAGCATCCTCTTTTTCAAAGGCTCACCTGGGTCAGCTAACAGCAGCAAAATCTGATCTATACAAACTTTTATCCATAAATAAAGCTCCAAACCTCCAGCAACACGAGTAGATGCCAAGCTAGGAGCAGCCTCAACTTGCCAAATGTAGCAAAGACAGACAAAAAAAAAAGCCAAACCTCTGCACAGTTGTTTTTTTCCAGTGGGTTAGCATTTCTCCTCCCTGTGCTGGACAGAGCATCTGAGCAGAGGGGAGGCAGCACAGCTCTCAAATGTTTGTTTTTAATGAGCAGAAATTATTCTGCCTCTGCTTTGCAGGCACAGCTACAGGGTAAGACACAGTCTTGCCTGTCTGGTTAATGGCTTTTTGTCAGAACAAGTTAATACATTCCAAGAACACTGTGTTATCACAGCCACAGGATCTACCAGGAGCATCTGCCTGCAGATTTCTGCTCTCACAAACAAGGGAGGACACTTAGGCTCTTCTCTGGGCACACTGGAGAATGGTGGCTGGGTGGGTAAAGCAGAGCTACCCCCAGCCCCACCTCAGCTCTGCAGGTAGCTTCCTGCAGCACTGCCAGGCTGAAGACTCCTCTGCAGGAGCTGGGGTCCCTCAGCATGCACTGACTGCCATTGTGCTCAGCACACAAGCTGGCACTGGCAGCACTGCTCAGCTCTGGACAGTCATTTTCTTGCCAAGGGACAAACTAATTTGCACGTGGAGTTATGGGTGCAATCATCTCCCTTTCAAAGCCCATTTCTGTCCCTAATTGTACACACACAAGGACCATCTATTCTCTTGAGCACATCATTGCTATCAACAACTTCAAAATAACTCTTTCCCTCCCCCTGCCAAGACAGAATTTTTGCTTTTAGAAGTGTTTCAGGCTTGACTTGTCAGGAAGTATTTCTTGAAATCCAGCTCACTGTTTTCACCTTTCCTTTCTGGGACAGGCTGATGGAAACAGAGGTTTGAACATGAGCCTCTCAAAAGCTGGGGAGGGACTTTGGAGTCTGTCAGGTAGGGATAGGGCTGGGGGGAATGGAACCAAGCTGGAAATGGAGAGAGTCAGAGTGGAGGTTAGGAAGAAGTTGTTGAGCATGAGGGTGGTGAGAGCCTGGCAGGGGTTGCCCAGGGAGGTGATGGAAGCCTCATCCCTGGAGGCGTTTGAGGCCAGGCTGGATGAGGCTGTGGGCAGCCTGAGCTAGTGTGAGGTGTCCCTGGGCATGGCAGGGGGTTGGAGCTGGATGGTCCTTGTGGTCCCTTCCAGCCCTGCCTGGTTCTATGAAATCCATGATGAATGGAAAACACTCAGCAGGATGTGAAAAGTGAAAACACTGTAGAACCTGCCTGGTTTCAAACACCTCCCTAAGGTGAAATTCCCTGTTAATAGCTTACTATTGATTATTCTCCTACCCTCCATAAAGTCAGCTGGAGAGGTGCTTGGTGCTTCAGCAGCTGCTGCTAAGGCAAAAAATGCAAACTTCTACCCCCAAAAGTGAGCAGATTCCCCAACAGCTCCAAGCACAGTCCTGCAGGAGATGCCTGCAGTCTTGTGGCACTGCCTTCCTGCACTGCAGCTCACAGAGTGGCAGATTCCAGTGCTGCCTCCCCTGTATACTCTCAAGCCACACAGAATCATGAAACCAAAGAATCATAGAATTGTGATTGGAAAAGACCTCCAAGATCACCACAGAGCCAGAAAGGTTGGAAAAGATCTTTCAGATTGAGTCCAACCATCAACCCAACATCCCCATGGCCACAAGTTTCTTGGACACATCCAGGGATGGGGACTCCACCACCTCCCTGAGCAGCCTGTTCCAGTCCTTGGCCACTCCTGCAGCAAAGAAATTGTTCCTCATCTCCAACCTAAACCTCCCCTTGCTCAGTTTCAGGCCATATCCTCTCATTCTATCACCTGATACATGGGAGGAGAAACTCTTGCAGGCACCAGTAGCTGTGACACTCACCTGCAGCTTCAGGACTGCCAGCATCTCTTTCCCTTCCCAGCTCACAGCAGCAGGGATGGGCAGAACCATTCACCAGGGGAATGCCTCTCTGGGAATATCCCTTCACTAAAACTGCCACTCAGGGACTCCTGTGCCAGAGGGAAGGGAGACAGAGGAAGCAGCTGCCCAGACTCTGCTTCTGAAGGCAGCAGGATCAGCTCAGCTGCAAGGAGTGTCAGAACTGGGTTTGTAGAAGCTACTCAGACATGACAAATGTGTCAAAGAAGCTTTCAGATTATCCTCATATTTGTCCTCTCTGCACACCTGGGAGGAACACATCCTGCAATTCACCTTCAGTTTACAAATGGCCACAAAATGAGGAAGGGAAAAAAAAAAAAATAATGAAGCATGAAATACAAAAACCTGCATTTGAACTGAACCATTAAACAGGAAAGGCAACACAGCTGGATCCAGTTAAATGCTCTTGCCCAGATGCAGAGGACAATTTAGAAGCCAAAGCATTCCCCCACCCCCAAAATCCAACCCTCCAGAAAGGGAAAAAAGGCTTTAGGGCCACAAACACCTGGGCCAAATTCTCTGCTGGCTTTGGGTGGAAAGAGTTGCACTGAAGGCATGAGGTGGAAAGCACTTGAACAGGAACAGAATTGTACCAGATTAGAAGTTAACTCTTGGCAACAACCAAGGAGCAATTACAGGCAGGAATCTGGAGCCAGCTTTAGCTCTCATTTGCTCCTGTGGAAATACAGAGCAACTTCAGGGAAATTACTGGGCTAATGCTGAGGAAAAATGCAAACAGCAGCCTGCAGTGCTCTTCTGAGCCTAGTCAGAGGGAAACACAGAGCCTCATTTTTCATTGCTGCTCTTCTAGAGTCATTTGCTAATTTGCACAGGCTCACAGGAAACCTCTGAAATTGAAGATCTGCATTTTGGTTAATCCTTTGCACAGCTCTGACAGGCAGCAGCAAGGATGAGCCAGGCAGCCAGCTCCTGCTCTGTCTTCTGTACAAGCAGCAGAGCTCCACCGGCCTGCAGCGCCCGGCCCCCCACTGCCACCGGCCTGCAGCTCCCACTATATGATTCTGTGATGAGAAGTCTTGGGGACAGCTTTGCTCTAGCCAGACAGTGTTACTGTGCATGCAGAACTTCAGGAAAGTTGCTTTTTGCTCTCAGCAAAAAAGAGAAGTGCCTCAGCAGGGCCTCCCAGCAGAGTCCAAGTGAACTACCTGCCTGCAGTTTGAAAGCAGCAGAGGCTTCCCTCAGATGCTGTGGTCAAATGAGGGCCAGCAAGAGCAGGTGTTGCTTCAGAGTCCTTTCTGTTTACTACAGCAGACACTGATTGAGTATGAGGGGAGGCTCTTGAGGCTATTTGGATCAGTCCTGGTGGGAAGGCAATTGGCTCAGCCACCTGGCACACTGGGAACAGGAGCAACCTCCGGCAAGCAGCCAAGCTCTCAGCAGAACAGAAAGGGGGGGGTGGAGTTTTGGGGGTTTTGGGGGTTGTTTGCTTTTTATTGCTTGCTTGGACAGGATCAGGTTGAGAAATGGAGGTGCCAAGGTTCACACAAGTACATAATCCATGTGCTACCAACATCAGCAGCTCCCACAGCTTGTGGATTGCAGAGCTTAGCACTTCAGCTGTATCCCTCCCCAGTATTCCAGGCACAGAAGCCATTTCTGCACCTGTGCAGCTTTGGCATGGCTCAGGAAAAGCTCTCACTTCAGTTAGGACTCCTTCCACCTCTGACTGCTGGCTGGCAACACTGCACTTCTGGGCAACAGCTATCACTGTGTCCTACTCACAGATACAGATTGCATTGGGTTGGGAGGGAGCCTCAAAGGGTATCTTGGCCAACCCCCCTGCAGGCAGCAGGGACACCTCCAGCCACAGCAGGGCCACAGCAAGTCTCACCTTGAATGTCTCCAGTCACTGAAAGCCAATCAATGTCTTTGGGGATGAGGCTTCAACCACATCCCAGGGCAACCTGTTGCAGTATTTCACCACCCTCCTTGTGCAGAACCTCCTCCTGCTGCCCAACCTAAACCTCCCCTGCTCAAGTTTACAGCCATTGCTTCTTGTCCTATCCCCACAGGCCCCTCTGAACAGTCCCTCCCCAGCCTTCCTGTAGGTCCCCCTCAGACAGTGAACTGCAGCCCTAAGGTCTGCCTGGAGCCTTCTCTTCTCCAGGCTGAACAAGCCCAATTCTCTCAGCCTGTCCTCACAGCAGAGGTGCTCCAGCCCTCTGACCATCTTTGCAGCCTCCTCTGGACCCACTCCAGCAGGTCCATCCCTTGTCCTGTCACTCCAAGCCCTTCTAAAGAGTCCCTCCCCAGCCTTCCCGTAAGTCCACTTCAGCTATTGACATGTAGCCTTGAAGTGTACTCCAGCGGAGCAGGCCTGGCCCGAGGGCATTCTGCTGCCACAGAGCAAGCCCAAGGTGAGACCAAACCTGGAGGAGCTGCTGAGCCCAGAGCCACCCTGCAGGGCTGCAGATGCATCCAGTGGAGTGTACTGCCCCAAAGAGCCTGGTGCTTGGTTTTTATACAAGGATATTGCTGATCTGAACAGGATCCAAGACACTCTTCAACCACTTTGTATTTAAAAAAATGCAGCCTCCCATCCCTGCAGCATTGCTTTGCCTTTCTGTGCTGCCTGCTCTTGGAGGAGATCAGGTATCAGCTATCAATTGCAGCAGCAGCAAGCATCTAATTTGACTTTGGCAGCAAGATGACAGTGTCTTGAATGCTAAATTACATCTGCAAAAAGGTCAAACCCCACGGATACCTGAGCATTTACATCATTCCAACAGCTCATCATCAGTTGCCTCCCTTTTTTTTTATTATTCCCTTTTCTTATTACTATTATCCCAAAGCTTCTCCAAGGCAATGATTTTTGACAGGACTTTTGGGAAAGTGACTTTTAGTGGGTAATGTTCTTGGGTTTGACCTTGTTTCTGCAGTGTTAATTACTGTCATTATCAACTACTTGCATCTTCAGGAGAAAGAAAAAAAAAAATAAAAAAGGCAGCCCAAGTAATTAGTTGTAGGAATCAGCCCTCCCTTACAATTACTGTAATAAACCAGAAACCCCTGCCCTGCAGTGAGCAGCATTCTGTGGTCTACCATCACCTCCCAGACCTTCCTCCCTTCAGAAAGTAACCCAGAGCTGCTCAATAGACTGTTAAATCAAACTGGCCAGCTCCTCTCTGCTGCTGTAAGTGACACACAGTGATGGAGAACACTGCTGAGCAGGCACCAGCCTGGAGTCCAGCAGGCAGAGTCATTTCTCAGCAACGCCCCTGAATTATTCTTCTGCAACTTCTGAACATTCTAATGCAGAGAACACTCAGCATAATGAAAGAGTAAAGTTTGCTGCCCCCTCTTCACAGGGTGCCAGGGGTTGGAAANGGAGTAAGGAGCATGAAGCAGAATCAGGGCACAGAATCATCCCAGAATACCAGGCAGGAAGCACCCCAAGGATCACCTGGTCTGACCTTTATCTGTAATTATTACTTTTCTAGGAGCTGTGGCACTGAACATCTTTGGGTGTTTCTGGTCCACATGGCACTGCTAATCTCAAGCTTGGCTGGAAAGCTGTAAGGGAAGCTTATGGCTCCCTGTGGCAGCAAGCACCTTTATGCAGTGCTATTTCCCCTGCCTGATGTCTGATTCCCTGCCTCCCACCTCTCCAATTTTCTGGACCTCAACAAGCAGCCACTTCCCTTCTCCCTGCCTCAATTCCCTTTCTCCTTCCTCCCCAGGAAGCTCAGTCTGGGCAGCAGCTCAGGCTGAACCTGGGAGCACCTCCCAAGTGCACCTCACTGCTGCTAACCCATTCAGGCTTTCTTCGTGGTTTATATTTTGCAGCTGAGTTACAGCTTTGTAATTAATCTTCCTCCTTATAACTCTGTATGTTAATTACCATGATTATTTCTGGTAATTCCATTTCATAAATGCTCCTGAAAGTGTGAAGAGCTGACTGCACTATCTGAAATGAAATCTCTGTTGAGGAAATGCAGAGAGGGAGCAGAGAGTGCAGGGCAGAGCCTTTAGAAACAGAGATGAAATTGCATTGAGTGGCCAGGACTTGGTTCTCCACCAGACTCCTCCTGCCTTGTGGCTTCTTAACCTAATTACCATCAGAGCAGCAGCACTTTGGTCCTGCTTGCTCACAAGGCAGAGACCACTCACAGAACAGTCACAGAACCACAGAAGGTTAGGGGCTGGAAGGGCCCTCAAAAGATCATCCAAGTCCAACCCTCCTGCCAGAGCAGGATCACCTGCACCAGATCACACAGGAACACATTCAGGCAGGTTGAATATCTCCAGAGAGGGAGACTCCACAACCCCCCTGGGCAGCCTGTTCCTTCCCCCCTGCATCTCTGGCAGAAAAAGGAGGGGGTAAAAGAAAAGATAAAAGGAGGAATGTAGCTGTGAGGAAGCACCTTCATTGCTGGCTCAGGAAAGAAAGGTAAAACACAACCCAGATCCTAAACACGTTGAGCACCTGTGCCAGCAGCCACAGGAACACATCCCCCAGCATCACTGCTTCCCATGCTCTGCAGCACTTGCTCCAGTGCCCCCCAGCCAACTCCACAGGTCTGCCTTAACCACTCTGCTCCTTCCCTCCCAGCTCATTTCTGCACTTGAGTTCTGCCTCCCTCTATCTGAATTCCAGGGGTTGATGCTTTTGTTTTGGTTTGGTTTTTTTTTTTTTTTCCTTGAGACTTGAAACCATGCTGGAAAGACATGTTTAGGGTTAATAAGTTTCTCTATCAATAGAATATTCAATCAGTATGAATAACCATCACATCTCTCCCCACCCTTCTGACTGATGATAGCTAAATTACTTCTAAATATAGCCCTTAAAATCTGCATTAATCCTGTCTGCTCAAAGGCTTTGGTTTATTGACAGCATGAAGATAGAAGCCAAGCACCTGCATGCAACACAGGCTTATGAAAGAAGGGCTAAGAGCAGCCCAGATGAAATGCAGCTTCCAGCAAGCTCACCTTTCTGGTTTCACTCCTGCTCTGGAAGCTGAGACTACCACCAAGTAACCATTAGAGACAGCTCTGGACTCCAGCCTCAGCAGGGAGCTGTACAACAGCATCACTTCATAGGCTCCTAGAATGGGTTGGGTTGGAAGGGACCTTACAGCCCAGCCAGTTCCAACCCCTCTGCATGGGCAGGGACCCCTCCCACTAGCCCAGGTTGCTCAAGGTCGCATCCAGCCTGGCCTTGAACACCTCCAGGGAGAGAGCATCCACAACCTCCCTGGGCAGCCTGTGCCAGTGTCTCACCACCCTCACTGGAAAGAACTTCCTCCTCACCTCCAGTCTACTCCTAATATCCTCACTGCTCTCTACAACTACCTGAAGGAGCTTGTAGTGAGGTGGGTGTTGGTCTCTTCTCCCTAGTATCAGATGATAGAACGAGAGGAAGTGACCTGAAATTGTGTCAGTGGAGGGTTAAGGCTGGAGATGAAATATTTCTTTGCTGCAAGAGTGGTCAGGGATTGGAACAATCTGTCCAGGGAGGTGGTGGAGTCCCCATCCTTGGAGGTGTTCAAGAAACCTGTGGAGATGGCACTTGGGGACATGGCTTAGCAGACACAGTGGTCTCAGGCTCATGCTTGGACTTGATCTTAAAGGTCTTTTCCAACTGTAGTAATCCTGTGATTCCCTAAGCCTTTCAGAAGGACAATTGCAGGAGAAGGCAAGACTGGAGCCTCTCCACCACCCAGCCACTGACCTCTCCACCTTCCAGCTGATACAAGAGGCTTCAAGAAGCCCATGGTCAGCCTACAGATACACATCTGGAGTCAGTTCTGATTTGCCCTGGTGCAAATTACAATTAACTCCATTAACTCCTGGGGTTACATCACAGCAAAAGGTAAGTAAGGCCTGCTCCTGCTGCCTCTCAGGACAGCCTGCACGTCAGGGTTTGGGTTAATGCACTTTGCTGCTGGTTCTGGGCTGTTGGCCATCTGCAGTAATTGGATTGCAGGGAAGGCAGAGATGTGGTTCCAGATGACATTTTTATCAATATCTGTCTGTTTACAGGTGTCTGTCATAACCTTCAAATACACTTAAATAACTCATTCATCCAAGCATTGAGCACATGCAGGGGAGAAGATTCATCAAGCAAATGCACAACTCTGCTCAACAACAACAGAAATGTTAATGAAAGAGCCTTTGCTTGCCTGAAATGGAGTGGTAGAGAGGAGTGCATGGCTAGGGCTTCAAAAGAGAGGAGGGGAGGCTCATGGGGAAAAATATTCACCCCCCCCAAAAGTATTTTGATTTCTCATTCTTTTGAGCAAGAGTTGTTATCAAGGGTTTTCAAGAGAAAAATGAACCCAACTTTCCTGGAGAGTTTGTTGGTGCTTATTTTAGACTCACATCCTTTACTCTCTGAACACTTCAGCTCCACCACATCCTTGCTGCAAAGGGCTGGAGAATGACCTCTGCTCAGGGCACAACCTCCATGTTTCATCTCTTCTGGATTCTGATGTGGAAGGACAAACCTACCCACTCAAGGACAACCCTTTTAGCACAGGGCCACAGAGATGCTCAGAGGGCTGCAGCAGCTCTGCTCTGAGGACAGGCTGAGAGAGTTGGGGCTCTGCAGCCTGGAGAGGAGAAGGCTTCCAGGAGAGCTTGGAGTGGCCTTGCAGGATCTGAAGGGGGCTCCAGGAAGGCTGGAGAGGGACTACTGACAAGGGCTGGGAATGAGAGGAGGAGGAGGAGGAGGAATGGGTTTGAAGTGGCAGAGGGGAGATTGAAAGTGGATGTTAGGAAGAAGTGAGGGTGGTGAGACACTGGCACAGGTTGCCCAGGGAGGTTGTGGAGCACAGAAGCTTCGATCCCATTCTGTGCTTCTGTGCTCCACAACCTCCCTGGAGGTGTTCAGGACCAGGCTGGATGAGGCCTTGAGTGACCTGTACTAGTGAGAGGTGTCCCTGCCCATGGCAGGGGGTTGGAACTGGCTGAGCTTTGAGGTCCCTTCCAACCTAAACCATTCTATGATTCTATCTCCTGAACCAGACCCTCTGGCTCTCAGCCTGTCTAAAGATCTGGTGAACACAGATCTCACCTGCAACTGAACTTCCACTCCAAGCTTTCACCTGTCAAAGCAGCCAATAGGCTTTATTCTGTACATGAAGCTGAAAGTGGTTTGTTTGCTGTTCCTCAGTCCTTAGAGTTGTTCTGATGCCTGCTCCCTTAAAACAGGGCAATGCTTTTCCCCCACTCTTTCATTCTTTTCAGCCCAATGCAGAGGTTAAGGTAGAATGGCACCAATGCCATCTAGGAGTCCCAGGCATTCTGCCCTTAGCACCTTCACAACACTCAGAAGGGTTTCATACATGTCATAAAGGGAAGACAAGGGATAAACCTTCATGTGCCAACCCTAAGCCTTCCACATAGTGAATCCTCTGAAGCACACAAACCACCTTGTGGCACTCAAACAGTTAAGAGCTACAGTCCTCAACCCTCCCCCAGCCAGAAATGACACCAGCACATTCACTCTGCCACTCCAGAGAGCAGCCATTTGTTCAAGACTTCAGGCAGTCACAGCAGGGTCCTGGTTCCTTCCTCTCAGAAGGATGGAATCATAGTTTGAAAAAGCCCTCTGAGGTCATTGAGTCCAAACATCAACCCAACACCACCACAGCCATTAACCCACAGGCCAAAGTGCCATGGCCACAGGTTTCTTCAACACCTCCAGGGATGGGGACTGCATCACCTCCCTGGGCAGCCTGTGCCAACCCCTGACCACTCCTGCAGCAAAGAAATTGTTCCCAATACCCATCTTAAACCTCCCCTGGTGCAATTTCAGGCCATTTCCTCTCACCTGAGGCTTCCCCCACCTTTAATGCAGGCAGTGGTAGAGTTAACATGATGGCAGGTCTTGCCTGTGTGATTTTTTTTTGGGAGCCTTGCTGTCAGAAAGGCTCAAAGTCAGCACACAGCTAAGTGCTTTCCTGCAGTCACCTTATGTCCTCTGACAGAGCCTGCTGCTTGACTCTGGCTTGGAGAGCAGCTTACTCCTGTATCACTGACAGCAGCAGAGCAATTCTCACCTCATAGCTTGTCCAATCCTCATTTCTGAGACATCTCAGTGCTACCTGACAGGTCTCTTTGGAGAGTATGTGGCACTGACCACCACAGTGTGTGCAGGAGAAGGTCACCTGGAATTGTGCCAGAAGAGGTTTAGGTTGGAGTTTAGGAAAAAAATTCTTTGCTGCCAGAGTGGCCAGGGATTGGCACAGGCAGCCCAGGGAGTGTTCAAGCCAGATGTGGACATGGCACTTGGGCACATGGTTTAGTGGCCATGGTGGTGTTGGGTTGATGCTTGGACTCGATCTTAGAGGTCTTTTCCAACCAAAACAATTCTATGATTCCATCTCTGCAGCTTACTGTGTTACTTCTGCTCTACTGGAAGCTTCAGGTCCTGTAGCCAAATAATTTTACCAGACCCTCACAGCTGCAGGCATGAGATGCAAAGAGTTAAAAGGAGCTCCCCTACAAGTCAAACTCAAACACACATTAAGAAAGTCTTGTGAGATTGGAAGGAGGAGAGGGAATCCCAGCTCTTGGGCTGGCATTGCAAACACCCAAGAGCACAAACAAGTACAACTGCCACAGTTGGCACAGCTCTGTGCCATGCTGTGCCCGTGCCAGGTTTAGACAACACCAAGCTGCCAAGCCCCTCTTGGCAGAGCACGTGCTCAGTGGAAAAACCAAAGGACAGCCTAGTCCTCTGAATGCTGATTCCTCAAACATTCCAGCCTCCACAAACTCAGTTCTATTTGTTTTGCCTTGCTAATGACCTAACAAATTAAAGAGGGGCTTATGTGTGTCAGATTAAGGCTGTCATAATGGCTTTAATGTTTCACTTCAATATTAAATTTAATTAGGACAGCAAGGAGGTGGTGGGAGGAGGACTTAAACCTGGAAAGTGTCACCAGCAGGTCCTTTTCAACATCTGAATTGGAATGGATTTTAGCCAGATGAGCAATTACTGCAACAACAGACAGTGCCAAGCCATGCATGTGAGCCCCATATGCTCCTGCCTAGCCCCAGTGAGGAGCTCAGGGAAGTTCTGTCAGTTCCCACTGTTCTCCAAGCAGCTCCAAGAGGCACTCTGTGCTCACAGCACTAACCCCTCAGAAGGCAGGGGTCTCAAGACCACAGGCCCCTCCAAACCTCCCTGTCCCTCTTAGTTGCAAAGTAGCTGCCAATTGCCAAGTGACTCTTGCAGGAGGCAGCAGGGACAGAAAGCCTCAGGTTTGTGAGGTCTGTCTCTGCTCCAGCTCAGCAGGGAGGATGTGCTCAGAGCCAGCTTCTCTCAAAGGCAGGCAGCAGGGCAGCCAGGCTCAGCTGAGACAAACAGGCCACCATGCTGGGGCACAGTGACATGGCTTAATGCCCCCTCTGTGAACAGAGGAGAGAAAGCAGAGCTTGTGACACACAGCACAAGAGCTCCTTGCAGCAGCAGAGATGCTAATGCTGAGGGCACCACAGATCATCTCCTCTACAGAGAGGTCCCAAGCCCCTGTGTTGTTTATTCCAGCACTGACAGACATGTCACAGAATCACAGAAATATCCAGGCTGGAAAAGCCCCTCAGGATCACCAAGTCCAATCTATAACCCTACTCTAAATGATGAAGGAAGTTGAACATCTTCCTTATGAGGAGAGCTGAGGGAGCTGGAGCTGTTTAGCTTGGAAAGAAGACTAAGGGGTGACCTGATAAATGTTTATAAATGTGTAAGGGGTGAGTGCCAGGAGGCTGGAGCCAGGCTCTGCTGGGTGATGCCCAGTGACAGCACAAGGGGCACTGGGTGCAAGCTGAGGCAGAGGAAGTTTCAGGTAAACATGAGGAAGATTTTTTTTCCCCCCCCCCCATGAGGGTGACAGAGCCCTGGCACAGGCAGCCCAGGAGGGCTGTGGAGTCTCCCTCTCTGGAGATATTCAAACCCCACCTGGATGTGTTCCTGTGTGACCTGCTCTGGCAGGGGTATTGGACTGGCTGAGCTTTGGAGCCCTTCCAGCCCCAACATTCTATGATTCTACAAGATTCACCTTAAACCATACCCCTAAGCACCACATCCAAGCACCACTTAAACACATGTCCTGGTGACCCAAGTCACCATGCACCCGTGCAGACAGGCAGCTGCCCTAGGAGAAAGGCAGCTCCCCAGGCAGGTCAGCAGCAGCTCACATCCTTCACTCTCCACACAAGGGTATGTAGCTTTAACTCCCTGAAGTACTGCAAGGTCCTGCCCTGAGGAGCACTTCCAGGCTCAGCAGGGCTCCTATAACTCAAACCCTGTCATTGTCATCAGGGCAGCAGATGACAGAGCTGGATGTGGACAATCAGGGATGAGGCACTGCTTGATCAGCTGAACTTGCACTGCACACATGCTGCTAGCAGACAGCACTGGAGCACCAAAGCCTCTCTCCCGGATTACGCTAATACTATTTACTAACTGCTACACATCAACCAACTGGCAGTCAGCTGGGGGGGTTCTGGTCCCTGCAGTTAACATAATTGCCTCAGATACAGACACACACTGACAGCTGTAGTAGTCTGAGCACTCCAAAGCAGCAGGGAAAGCAGCTCCAGAGTTCAAGTCTCACACACACCCCAAGAGAGAGGTCTTCAAGTCCTCTGCCCTGTCTGTGGGCACATCCCCAGGCAGTGCCAGGCCTCTCCTCTTTAAAAAGTGTCACACCAGTGGTTTGTTTAAAGGCCCTCCTGTGCCCAGTCCACATTAAACCAGAACAACTCACATCAACAGCAGCTGTTGCATATTGCACTCACCCAGAGCCCTTCGTCCAAGGACTGCAGCCTCTCCAGACTGTTCTGGAGCACTCCAAATTCCTTCCTTCCCCCCCACACTGTGGGTTTGAGTGGGGTGGAGGAGAAGGAGGCAGGAAAACTGCTTCACTCAGCGGGCTTGAAAGGGAACAGCCAAAGGCCTTTTCCATGGGGGTGCTTGTAGGGAAATATTCCGTATTAGCTGCATATGTGAGCAAGTCCAAGGTGACTAACCAAGTTTGCTAACTGCAAAATTGTAAGGTGAACGTTCTCAAGCCTGCTCAGGATGTTTATCTGAGCAGCCAAGGACACAGGCTGCAGCAGCCTGCAGCAGAACTGAAACCAAGGGGTGTCCTGACACCAGTTACAGCATTCCACGAGAGTTTGCATCTGGGATATTTGGGCCAGCTGGTTGGGGCAACAGCCTGTACCTTAGCCGATTTGGACCAGTCAGTTTTGTAATGGGCTGGCTTGAACAGTCTGTTAGAAGGGTATAAAAATGCACGTTCAGGTTCAATAAACGGTGCTGGAGCAGGAGCAAGACCTAAAATGATATCGGTGCCGTGTCTTGGCTCCGGGGCGCTGCCTCCGACAGGTGCTGACCCGTGAGGAAGCTGCTGCTGGAGCCGGGCTGGAGCCTGCGCACAGGAGAAAGCAGCAAACGGACACTGGCTACGAAAGCATCGACAGAGCGAGGGGGAAAGGTGGAGGCCCCCGGCCTGGGCACCCGGCCTAGGCCCCGAGTTGGGGCGCCCGCCCTGGGCCCCGCCCGCTTTTGGGCAGCTCTTACCCTTCCACGGCTCTCGGTTTTGCACCGTCCCTGCTCTCGGGCGGCTCTCCCGCACCTCTGCACCACTCTGTGCGGACTCGCAAGCTGGGCAGGCGCTGGGGTCCGTTTGTGAACGCTGCCGGCGGCACCCGGCCCCTGCTGCTCTGGGACGCCGCCGCGGCGCTCATTTCCTGCCTGCCACTGCGAACGGGGGAAGCCCTGGGAGCCCGTGGCGGGGGGTAGTAACTGAATGATATTAAAGGTCCTTTCCAACCCAAATCTATGAACTACTGCTTCCAAAGGCACTGGATCCAGTCACACCCCTGGGACAAGGAGCTCCATTTTATTTGCAGATGGCAGAGCTGTGTCCCAGCCCATTTGCAGGAAAGTGGAAGTCTCAGGGATGTGTCTATGCTAAAATGACAGCAAGAGAGAGTTGTGAATGCAGAGAGCACATCTGTTGGCATCTTGACACAACGTGGATTGGAAAGAAGGTTATCAAACAGCAGGGAAAGGGCCTGCTTAGGGGGAAAAAAAAGAAAGCCACACCAACTGAGATAAAGGCTACCCCCAGCACAACCACCTCCATCCTTCATCCATCTCACTTGTGCTGCAATGGGCCCCACTGAGTAAATGGTTTCATGCCAGAGCATTGCCACCAGGCTCAGCACAAAGAGAAGCACCAAGGGAAACAAGTTGATGTAAACATCATGGAATCACCCAGGTTGGAAGAGACCTCCAAGACCATCCAGTCCAACCTATCACCCAGCCCTATCCAATCAACTAGACCATGACACTAAGTGCCCTATCCAGGCTTTCCTTGAACATCTCCAGGGACAGTGACTCCAGCACCTCCCTGGGCAGCCCAATCACTCTGTGATTTCCCCTCTTAGCTATGGTATCAAAAAGTGCTGGTTGTGCTGCAGTGGAGTCCCTGCTTCCTTCTGACCCAGGCAGGCTCCCCACTCCCCTCACAACCTCGTGCTCAGGTCTCAACAAGCTCACTGCCACAACGCAGAGCTGCACGCTGCTGGGAGGAGAAGGGTGATGAGGACAGCACTGAAAAAAATAAATCAACTTTTGCGTTGTTTTGGAAGTAATCTCTGAAAAAGATTTGGCTGTAAAAGGCAGTGTATAAATGGAGGCACTCTTATTGTTTGACAATAAAAAAAACACAAACAGTTTTCTTGTATTTGCTTGGAATAAAACCATTCTGCAGATGGCTCCAGACAGGCTTTTTAACTGCTTTCCGCATCTTAATTTTCCCTTTTAGGTTTTTATTACATTTAAATTAAAATTATGCCTGTAAGCAGTCAAGGGCAGCTTTTAACAAGTCTGTCAGTGCTGAACTTTTCACTGCTGGCATCTATCACCTTTGCTCAGGAGCCTGTAAATAAAGCTCACCCCTTTTTCTGATGCCTCTTCTCTACTTAAGCAGGAATGCTTCTCCCACCCCTAGTGCTTCCAAAGAGGCTCCTTCCCATGGCTCATCACAACAGCCAAAAGCCCTCCTGCAGGTTTATCCCAAACAACACTCTTCAGGGAACTGACTGGAGCCCAAGGAGCTGGAATTCAAAGCAGGACAGCAACAGAGAAGCAAAAGCACCTTTGCCACTGACTAGTCATGGTCATGAAGAGCAAAGCCAAAACCAACCCAAATATCTCTACCTAGCACAGAATTTCAGTTTCCAGAAAGCATCTTGGAAAAGGAAAATGTTTCTTAAAATATTCCACAGACTCACAGCACAGCCAGGCTGGCAAAGCCCTCAGGAGCACCAAGCACAACCTAGAACCCTGCTCTGCAACATTCACCTTAAACCACAGTCCCAAGCACCACATTCAAACCATCCTTACACACCCCCAGGCTGGGGGACTCCAGCCCCTCCCTGGGCAGCTCATGCCAGTCCCTGACCACCCTCTCCAGGAAAAACTTTTTCCTAATGTCCAATCTAACCCTCCCCAGCCTCAGCTTGAGGCCATTCCCCCTTGTTATGTCTCTAATTACCTGTAAGAAGAGCCCAGCAGCAGCCTCTCCACAGTGTCCCTTTAGGTAGTTGTAGACAATTAACCTCTTCAGAAAAGAGGTGGTCTGTGTTGGTAGGTTTTGATAAGACTTTGGCCAGTGGCTTTGATTGCTACCAGCAGAGATCATCCCTCATTGTCTTCAATGGTGCAAACACAACTGGTCCTGTGTCCCTCAACACCAGCACTTAGCTACTTTGCTACTAATTTACACCTTCTGTATGCCAGAACCAGGCACTAAGGTGTTGAACAACATCCAGGATAGCTGGGAAGGGACTCTTGACAAGAGCTTGTAGTGATAGGGTGAGAGGGACTGGATTGAAACTTGAGGAGGGGAGATTGAGACTGGAGATTAGGAAGAAATTCTTGGCAGTGAGGGTGAGGAGACCCTGGCACAGGTGGCCCAGGGAGGTTGTGGATGCTTCCTTCCTGGAGATGTTCAAGGCCAGGTTGGATGAGGCCTTGAGCACCCTGGGCTGGTGGGAGGTGTCCCTGCCTGTGGCAGGGGGTTGGAACTGTACGAGCTTGAAAGAGCTCTTCCAACCCAAACCATTCTATGAATGAATCCTCCATAGTGCCAACAAACAGAGCTGCCCCACGAGAGAGGGTATGGGAGGAAAGGTTTCCTAAGCTTCATTTGCTGACAGAGTCCTGACATAGACTAAAAATCCTCCTGTACCAGAGCAGTGCTGGCAACAGCAGCCACATGAGGACCCATCCAGCTGCAGCTTGTGCTGGCTGCCTGAGCAGCCTCTCCCCTGCCTCCTCTGGGACACCAGAAGAAAGCTGCTTTCTTTGCTGAGTGCTGCTTTGAAGAAGCCCAACAGTTTGCAACCCCTTTAAAATGAAAATTGCTTCTAAATAACCAAAGACACACTAAAAAACACCAAGGGGAATTACCTCAGTGGAGATCACCTTCTTGCTCCTGCACCTTCCTCTTCCCCAGGCTCTTCACTTCAGTGGGGGCAGCTGCAACTGCTGCAGGCCAAATTAATGTGGCATGTTAACGAGGAGAGCAGCAGCACACCTGCTCTCCATTAAAGCTTTTACTTCTGTGCTGTATTTGTTCTTGTTTCAGTCCATCTAAGGCAAATGCTACCCAGCCTCAAAGCCACTCTCTGCTTACAGGGAAAGAGTGAGAGCCCCCAGGTACAGCCAAAGCATGGAAGTAGGTAAATAATGAAGTTGCCTCATCTACTCTCAGCTAATTCCCATGTCTGGATTTAGTTCATATTTTCCTGAGTTGAATATGTCTTGTCCCATTAGCTGGAACTATTCCATCAAAGTAATCTGCAGAGTGTTTGGGGGGTTCTTTGGATTAATGAAGCTTCCTGGGATGGATTCTCTGAGGACTAATGTGTAGCAGGAAGAGATGCTTTTGTGTGCTCAACACTTCTGTTGCGTACAGATGCACTGCCAGGTCTACAAACACCTCACTGACAAGAACAGGCTTCATCTAACAACAGGTTCAAAGAGCCTGTGTGAAGGCAGCCAACCTGGTTTGCTCAGCACAGCCTCATCACCTGAAAATTTAAGAGCAGTGTGTGCAAGCTGTCAGACATGCCGCAGCCTGCATCACAAACAGGGCTTCTCTGCTGTCACAGACCAGTGCACTGTGCTTTTTGGGGGGCTCACCTACACAGGTAAACTGAGCAAACCACTTCCCAGCTATTCTGGGAGAGAGTTCAGGCAGAGCTGGCTTCAGATATGCAGCCTGCAGTCCCTCGCTTTGCAGGAGCCACAAGAATCTGTTTCCCTATCCAGGCAAACCCTGGCACATGCAAATGACAGTACAGAGCTCACTCAAAGCTTACCAGCAGCATAAATAAAGTTTAGTTTTCCTGTCCCAAAGCCAAAGGGTCAGGAAAGGATAAAACTGCTCCTCCAAGAGATCACTCTGCAAGCCATAGCAGTCTTACTCTGCTTGTAGCCCAAGGCAGGTCTGTAAGAGGGAGCACCTCGGGGTGAGAGCCTTGTCCCTTGTCACTCTCTAACTACATTGCCCTCATTTTAAGTGCCTCTGAAACATGCCTGAGTGTTCCCCTCCAGTGTGATTCCTGTTCACAAATGAATTAAGTGTTGGAGCTTGCTTTGAAGATGCCATTCTGACTTTTGACAAGGGCTTGGGGTGATAGAATGAGAGGGAATGGATTGAAGCTGGAAGAGAGGAGATTGAGACTGGAGATTGGGAAGAAATTCTTTACAGTGAGGATGGGGAGGCACTGGAACAGGTTGCCCAAGGAGGTTGTGGATGCCTCCTTCCCTGGAAGTGTTCAAGGCCAGGTTGGATGAAACCTTGAGCAACCTGTGCTGGTGTGAGGTGTCCCTGCCCATGCCAGGGGAGTTGGAATTAGATGATCTTTAAAATCCCTTCCAACCCAACCCATTCTATGATTCTGCCACCTAACAGCCATTTGACCTCTTGGCTAAGAAAATGGCCCCAGTGTGTGTAAAAAGAGACAACATTTATCAAGTTAAACAAAGCACAATGAAGGAGCAGCACTGGAATATTAGCTGTAAGTAAATAACAGCATCACCAGTTCATCAATTAGATTGGGAGGGTGGTGGGGAAGGGGAGGAAAAAAAAGAAGAAAAGACTCTGAGGCACAGTCAGCAGATTGTTTGATAGCAAATGTTAACTCTGAAAGATTTTGGTTATTAAGAGTTGCAGCAGCTCAGCATGGAGCTCTGTGGTGTTTACTTTGCTTATTAACACTTGGGGTGCGTGTTTGGAGAGGGGGCCATGGTGCATGCATACTAACAACCCTGTCATCCACTCCACAGAAGCATCCCTGGATGCTGTTCAAGGGCTGCAGAGAAGAAAAGAGTCTCCTAGCAGAGCTAGCAGGCTTGCCAGGGAGGTGCTGTGCCACGCTGGTGCTCGCTCGAAGGCAGCAGCACATCACAGCCTCCTCAGGAGCCGCTCGCTGCGCTCAGCCCTGCACCAGGAGCACACTCGAGCCTTAGAGCTGTGGCCAATGTCATTAAGTTACTGTTTCTCCAAGGAAGATCTGCTGCATGCATAGGGGCCATGAGAATGCCCAGAGGTGCCAGTCTCTCCCTTTTTTTATCCCTCCTCCCCTCTTTATTTTCCCCCCTCTCCCTGTTTTTTTCATCCTCTCCCTGGTTTTTTATCCTCTCCCTTTTGTATCCTCTAATTTACTTTTTCTCCTCTCTCTTTTATCCTCATCTTTTTTCCTCCTCTACTTTATTTTCTCCTCCTCTTCTCATTTATCTTTTCTCCTCTTTTTTCCTCTCTTCTCTATTTTTCTCCTAATCTCTCACCTTCCTTTTTTTCTTCTTTTCTTTCTCTCCTCTCCTTTACTTTTTCTCCTCTCCTCCTCCTCTTTTTTGTTCTTCTGTGTTTTTCATAGGCCTAGTGTTTTTAGTATTTCTAAATACTTGTCTAACTTTTTTTTTTTTGCTGGCCAAGACTGTCCAGACCCTGGTAAAAGCAGGTTTCTGGTGTCACACAACCAGCTGGCTTCTTTTGCTGTGCCTTCACTGAGCAGGGGCATGCAGCTGTCTGGGTAGCAAACAGGACAGTTGGGTCTCCACCAGTTACCTCTTTGGCAGTGGAAAGAGAGCAGAAGAGCTTTCTAACAAAATGCAGATGTTCTGGGGAGCTTCTGCCATGTTCCTGACAGTGGTGGCAGTGAGGCACTGTGCTAGGCCTTGGTGGCCACCCCTCTGTGCCCAGTAAGCCCCTGGGTCTGGCTGCTGGTGGGGCAGTTGTATTTTCACTGCAGACTGAGGCTGTCTCAGTCCCAGTTGCAGCAGCTTCTGGTATTGTGAGCTGAGGGTGTTGGTTCAGATGGTGTCTGGGATGCAAGAGCATCACTTGGACATCACCTGGAGTACTGTGTCCAGCTCTGGGGCCCCCAACACAAGAGAGACATGGACCTGCTGGAGTGGGTCCAGAGGAGGCTGCAAAGTTGGTCAGAGGGCTGGAGCACCTCTGCTGTGAGGACAGGCTGAGAGAATTGGGCTTGTTCAGCCTGGAGAAGAGAAGGCTCCAGGCAGACCTTAGGGCTGCAGTTCACTGTCTGAGGGGGACCTACAGGAAGGCTGGGGAGGGACTGTTCAGAGGGGCCTGTGGGGATAGGACAAGAAGCAATGGCAGTAAACTTGAGCAGGGGAGGTTTAGGTTGGGCAGCAGGAGGAGGTTCTGCACAAGGAGGGTGGTGAAATACTGCAACAGATTGCCCTGGGATGTGGTTGAAGCCTCATCCCCAAAGACATTGATTGGCTTTCAGTGACTGGAGACATTCAAGGTGAGACTTGCTGTGGCCCTGCTGTGGCTGGAGGTGTCCCTGCTGCCTGCAGGGGGGTTGGCCAAGATACCCATTGAGGCTCCCTCCCAACCCAATGCAATCTCCTGGCCACACCACTTACTGTGCTGCCAGGCTGATCCCAGGCTTCCAGGCATGAGCTTCCACCCTGCTTCCAGTGCCCTGACTCCAGGAGGGACCTGCTGCCCTAAGTTTTCCCCCTTAGAAGAGAATTTTTGTAGCCTCTCTCATGAATTTCCCATGAATGAAAACGTGAACAATCTTGTGCATAGGCAATGTGGTGCCTCATGCTATGTTTTTAGCACTCTGCATCAGGGATTAGATGCACAGCTCCTGTTGCCATAGCTTTCATCCCTCTGAGACTTCAGCATGTCACACAAGCTGAATGAGGTACATGGCCAAAGCAGAGGGGGGAGAGAAGGATATGCAAAGGAAGGAGCCACAGGCAGGGCAGGAATCCTTTCATTTCAGCCTCATGATTCAACATTTATGATGTCAATAATGTTAAGCTGTAAACAGCCAGCTAACAAAAGCCACGTGTGGGAGGGAGTTAAATCTGGGCTCAGGGTGTCTGCCTTGCCTTGCTGTCACCAATCAAGCCTGCTCCAAAGACCTGCACCTTCATTCTGCACTCTCATTAGCACTGACAGCCCTCCCAAAGCAGATGCCACTGCTAGGACAGACCAGTGGTCCCATTTAGCCTCTTGTGCAGAGGCCAGAGCCTGGGGCTGGGTAGCAAAGGAAGGAGATTGCTCCTGGTTGACAGCAGCCCCAAGTGCACGCTGCCAGAAGAGGTGACAGTGAATGGGAAGGTGTCTGCAGGAGCTGGTTTGGTTTGTTTTCCCCTGTGGAAGGTAAAAGGGGAACAGTTTGGTTTCAGACAAGGAGGCTTCCTTGGGAAACTCACAGATGAGTAACAAATTGTTCTCTTGGCAGCGTTTGTAAGATGTGCCAATCCACACTTGGGCTGTTAAGTAAACAAACAGCTGTTCAGTGCTGGTGGCTTTGGGTTTTTTTGTTTGGAATGAGAAGTCATCCAGAGAAGAAAAGGCAATAAAAGCAAAGGAATGTGGTGGGGGAAACCTGGAGGAAAAATCCCAGTGACTCTGGCTAGATGGAAGATTTTGTTTTCCCTCTCACTGCAGCTTCATTTCCAGGCAGCAGTGAGGAGAAACTGCAGCATGTGCATATTTACACCTTGTCCTCATCTCAGCTTCCCTCCCAGTCCCTCTTCTGCAGGAGAGAAAAGTGATAATAGAGCTACAGTTAACCAGCCCTGAGCCACAGATTGAGCTACAAGCTGGGGGGGGAGAGCAATGGTAGAGAGAAGCTTCCCCCTCCCCCTTCCAAATTCACATCAATTACTTAAGTTTCCAACTGAACTCAAACAAAAAGGCTTTCTGTAGTCTGCTGGCAAGACAGTGAAGCACTTTTTGTTAGCTCCTCCTCATATAAACCTAATTTGCAAGGAAGAAATCTGGAGTGGAGTTAGAAAAGATTAAAAACAAGCAAATAAAAAAAAACCAAGAAAGCAAAATAAGAAGAAGGAAAATATCCAGTTAACATCTGTGTTAAGGTTCTAGTTCTGGTCTCTTGTGCAGGCAAGGTGGCTGGGTGAGGTGCAACTACACCTGTCAAACACAAAGTGTCTGTGTGCTTGTCTGGCTCCTCCTGGTGAAATTCATCCTCAGACTGAAAGCAGCAAAAAATAATCTTGCTGCAGGTAGGACCTCAGAAACAGGAGTGGGAGAAGAGAACTGGCACCTGCACCTCTGACAAGATGCTCACTCTTCTGGAGGGGACCTTTAATGGGTGCTGTGAGAAGTAGCAGCAGCTGTGAGTGTCAGGATCAGCTGTTCCTCATCAAAGTAATGAAGCAGCTTATTTAGGACTGAGCACTGCAGCTCCCCTCCTCTGGGGAAGAGGACAGAGAGGCTCCATAAGGTGTTTGCTCTTCTCTTGGAGTGAAGGCTGTTGTGGAAGGCCCAGAGAGCAGGTATGTTGAGGGGATAATGCACTGCTATCTCTTTTGCTTTGGTGGGTTGAGGTTGAACTGTTGGTTGCAGAAGGAAATTTGGGAGCAATGGGTTTGGAATGTTGAGGTTCTAACTTCTGTTGGCTGCTTTGCTCTCCTGGGGTTCAGGCTTTTACCAAGGTGAAGAGAGTGAGCTACAAGGTGCAGAGCAGCAGGTTCCAGGGTGCTTTTTATGTGCCCTTTGGACTGAGATTTGGGGTTTAACACTGGCTGGCTTTAATTCAGCAATGTACTGGTGTGTTTCTAGAGGCAGTAAAACCAATGCCTTAAACCTGGCTGTTTCCCTGGGAATGATGCAGGAGATGCTGCAGAGAGGCCACCTCTGAGGTGTGAAAAATAACAAGGGTGAGACAAAACTGGCCCCAAAGTGCCTGAAGTTACTGGAGAAGCCTGAATCTGAATCTAAACTTAGATCATGCTTGGGTCTATTCAGGACAGCTCATCATTTCCAGTGTTGCTGCCTGGAAAGCACCTGGGTTTGTGTCAGTGGGTTTCTTGTTGCATGGTAAGTGGGAAAGCTTTGAAGAAAGGTTGTTGGAGCACCACATGTTCAGCAAGTGATGCACATCCATTGTCTTCCACTGCTTCCAGCAGCAGGAGATGAGAGGGTGTGCAGTGTGACAAGGTCACTGGTGCTGGTGGGAGCCTTGTCAGCAGCACTTCAGAACGTTTAAGAATTGCTGTGGTTCCTGCAGTTCACAGGCAGCCTTGGCTTGAAGTGTTACTCTGGGCTATTAAACTGTGCATTGAAGCCTTGAAAGGGTTTTGAGCCTTGCAGAGGCTTGAGTGCTTCAGCTCCATCAATGCCTGGTGCAATGCCTCTGTAACACTCCAGCCTCAGGGTATGGGCACAAAGCAGGTGCAGCAGAGGCAAGAAGTGTTTCTAATGTCTTTTTCTGGATAGCACAGTGAGGAAAGCAGACAGGAGAGAGTGTGGCTTTTAAAATGAGTAATTGGTACAAAAATAGGCATCAGAGCAGCTCCTTACCAGCTCAGTGTGTTCCTTGGGTGTTTGTGTGGTTATTTGGGTCATGAGCTCTGTGCCAATTGCTTGTGTGCAACCACTGCCTGCTATGGTGCTGTCTTTGGGCACCAGAAACCTAAATGTGATGCAGTCCAAATCCTCCTGGATTTCAGCAGATGTCCATGGATGGTTTGTCTTCTGAAACTAAATTCATGACAGAAAAGCAAAAGCAAACTTGATCACAACTGTTGGAGGCTGCATCCAAACTTCGTGCCAGGGAGAGCTGTGCCACGGGCTCTGAAGTTTGCTTGGCAGTGAGCATGTTGGTAACATATTTTCATTTCTTTTTGAAATAAGATGCAAAACTGTCTGCAGTGAATGTGTAGTGTTGGGGGGAAGCAGGCTGGGTGATCAAAGAGGAGAGGAGAGAGAGGTTGGTGCTCGGCTGGAGCTCTGCAGCCAGCCCTGGCAGAGGCCACTTGCCTCTGACACCTCGCTGAGCAGCTCCGATATGGGAGCTGACAGGGCTGGGGGCAGGAGAATACAAAGCCTGGGAAGTTAAAAGCTTGACAAACTGTTGCTACAACAACTTAGCCTTGCACCAGAGCTTTGCCATAACAAAGTGGGATTTGGAGACTGCTGTGTTCCTACTACATCCCATCAGACTGGCAGGTGTTTGCTGCCAAGGCTTTGGGGAGTGTGAGTGACAGCAGGGCTCTGACTCGTGCCGCAACTGCAGGGACCACACTACTGAGGAGCAGGCTCAGGGAGCCAAAATTCAGGCTGTCTGGAGCAGATGGAAAGTGCCTACAGTCCTTACCACCACCTCAGCCCTGGCTCCTGCACTTAACACTGACTTAACACTGACTTAACACTTGGAACAAGGCTGTCTGCATGATGCTTGCCATCTAAGCTCCTTTCCATAGCTCTTCATCAGGTTCCAAGCTGCTTTTCCTTCATGGTGTCTGCTGTGTTCAGCACTTCTAACATAAGGAGAGCACATCCCTCAGCACAAGCCAGTCCTGGGAGCTGGCAGAAATTATTGTGTGCCCTTTGAGGGGGGACTTAGGGGCTGCTACTGCACCACTGGCAAACTGGGGGAAAGCCTGTTGAGTCTCCAAGCCTGTGGAGCCAAAAACTCAGAGCTGGGCAACTCTGTCTCAATGCTTAACCCACCCCCAGTGAGCCCATGCAGAACTGAAAAGCTTCTCAGTGGAGCTAATTACGCTTCTTAGGCCTGACAAAGTCACTTTTACAATGCTGAATAAATGCCACTGAGTTGTGGTTTGGTTTTTTTTCATTTCCTCCCACAGTTATTTATGATCCTAGAAAGCCTAATCCAGATTTGTTTACACCCAAGGAGCTCAAGTAGAGCAACCTTCAGAAAAACAGCAGCAGGTTTAGCTGAGAAACTTTCACTCTGATATCCCTCAGACTTTGTAGGGGGATGCAAACCTCTTGGTAGAGGATGTTCTCTGCAATGAGTTTGGTTTTTTCCTCCCCCCTTTCCTGAGGGTTGTTCCCAGTGCCTTGGTGTACTGCAGGCTCCTGGTTAGAAACCTGAACTGAGGAGTTGAACCGATTGAAACTGAAGCATTGCTGAAGATTTTAGAGCAGATTTTGTTGGTTTGAAACTACCCAAGGCCTGGAGGAGTGTTTTCTGTCACATCAGTCTCAACAACCTCCCATCCAGCTTCCTTTCCTTGTGATCTGCAAGCTGCAGGGAGCTGCAAACCTTTGCATCCATCCTCCGCTCTTCTCCCAGGGCTTGTCGAAATAGCAGAGGAATTGTCACAGCCCCAGAGTGGCAGAGAGGAATCAGCAGCACTGGTGTTCAGAGGCAGAGATGTGAAGCTGGGAATTCAGGAAGCCCTTTAAAAGTTTGGAATGTTTGTTGGTTTGGTTTTTCCTTTCGGGCTGCCCACGCAGGACTTTCTACCTTTCTTGCATGCTTAATTCCACAGTTTGAGTTGGAAGGGACCTTAAAAATCATCCAGTTCCAATCTCTNTCTGGACCCGCTCCAGTAGTGCCACATCCTCCTTTTGCTAGGGAGCACCAGGACTGGATGCAGTGCTCCAGGCTGGGTCTCAGGAGACCAGAGCAGAGGGGAAGACAAAGTAGAGAGCAGCAGTGGATGGAAGGAGCAGCTGATGCTGCAGAAAGAAGCTAGTTCACAGGTGACTGGAAGATAAACTTGGGGGATCAGAAGATCCATCCAGGGAGAGGAGCAGCAGTGAGAAGCTGCAGACATCAGCTTTCCCCTGGGGCTCTCTGCTGCATGAGGCAGTGGTGCTGTTTGTGAGTGCACAGCCCAGCCAGCTCACTGCACTGGCTCCATTTGCTTCCTCCCACGCTCGTCGTGCAGCATGGGTAGGATGCCCTGAGGAGGCAAACACAAGATGAAAAACACATGAAAAATTCAAGGAATTTTTTATTAATAATAATTTTTAAATCCCCATATGTTTGCATTGTTATTGGAACCAAACAGTTGCGTCAGCTGAAAGCTGTGAAGGAAAGGTGGAGAGGCAGTGAGTGTGTGGGAGGGAGTCAATTCCCTCTCCAAAGCACTGCCTGTAGTTTAAGGGGAGAGATCACAGAGATATCCAGGTTGGAAAAGACCCTCAGGATCACCAAGTCCAGCAAGGTTCACCCTACACCATCTCCCCAAGCACCACATCCAAACGACCTTTAAACACAGGCAGGGTTGGTGACTCCACCACCTCCCTGGGCAGCTCATTCCAATGCCTGACCACTCTTGCTGAGAATTTTTTTCCTCATGTCCAGTCTAAACTTGCCCTTGTATAGCTTGAGGCCATTCCCTCTTGTTCTACCACTGTGAGAAGAGACCAGCACTAACCTCTCCATAACCTCCTTTCAGGTAGCTGTAGACAGCCATGAGCTCTGCCCTCAGCCTCCAGTTTCAAACTAACCATCCCCAGCTTCTTCAGTCTCTCTTCTTAAGATTGATTCTCCAGGCCCTTCCCCAGTTCTGTTGCCCTGCTCTGCACTGGCTCCAGCACCTCCACATCTCTCTTGTATCGAGGTGCCCAAAACTGAACACAACACTCGAGGTGTGGCCTCACCAGAGCAGAGTCCAAGGGCACCTCCCTGCTCCTGCTGGCCACAGCATTTCTAATCCAAGCCAGGGTGCCTTTGGTTTTCAGTGCTGGCTCAGCTGAGAGTGTGTTTAGAGGCTTGAGACCATCCACTGGGAATGGGAGTCTCTTACAAAGTGTGAAGTGCAGCACCTGGCACAATGGCTCTGCCTTCTGTGAGCTCCTTCAACAACCTCCTGCCCCTTGAGGTGCTGGCCCCAGGGTGTGCCTGTAAAGCAGGCTGTGTGCCCATAGCAGCTCCCCGGGTTGCTGAGCTTGATTCTGTCTCACTCTTCAGATTTTCATGCTGCAAAGGTTTCTGGCACTGCCTCCTTGTTGCTGGACCTGTTTGGATTCCAGCACAGACAAGTCCTCTGCTGCAGGCAGTGTCCCATGAAGTTGCACAGGCTGTGCTAGGTCCAAGTGCCTCAAACCTATCAGGCATCTGGGATCTTAGAGTTGTTAGTGCCACTGGACCTGTGCTCTCCTCGTTAGCTACAAGAGAGTGGGTTTTATGTGTGGTCTGGGCCTTTGAATCTCATTCTCACATCCTCTCCCCCTTCATAAAAGAAATGCAAGGCTGAGGCCAAGACAGGGAAATGCTCTGTTCAGAATGTCCTTGTTGCCCCTGCTGAACATCTGTGCCAGAGGCAAATCCAGGGCTGGGGGCTGCCTGAAATAACCTCCTGCCTAGTATAAGGCAGAGTGTGAGAGCTGCACTCCTGATGTGAGGGGCTGAGGAGGTTGCAAGTTAAGCAGAACTCCACCAAGATGCTGATGCACTGTCCTCAGCACTGGGATGCTTTCTGTCCAGCCATGCATCTGCATTCCAGGCACTGGAGTGAGCTGCCCAGGGAGGTGCTGGAGTCCCCCAGCCTGGGTGTGTTTCAGGGTGATTTGGATGTGGTGCTTGGGGCTGTGGTTTAAGGTGAATCTTGCAGAGCAGGGCTCTAGGTTGGACTTGGTGCTCCTGAGGGGCTTTGCCTGGATGTTTCTGTGTGGTTCTGTGCATCCCTTGAGCGTGAGATACCTCATTCCATGCTGGAAGGAATTTCTGTGCTGAATAGTGTGGTGAGATGTGGAAGGTGAAGCACCCAGACCTTCACCCTGCAGTGGAGCAGCAGGGGAAGGCTGTCGGCGTGTGGCAATCGATGCTCTGCGAGCAGCCAGGACTCCTGCTTGTAAATCAGCTCAGCTTGTAATATCTGTCAAGTGTTTGGGGACACCTGGGTATCTGATGCTGTATAAATGTCAGTTGTTATTACAGTTTCTTGCTCAGGTTATTGATTTCTCCCCTGCTGTTCTCACTGGGATGGAGTGATTTGAGGTCCTTGGTAGAGCTCTTCTCCTCCAGCTTGCCTCGTGTGGAATCCCCTTGCCCTGAGTGCAGTGGAGCTGCTCTGTCTCAGACTCACTTTCCCCTTGTGCATTGAGGCTGCTCAGAGGGCTGGAG
>WBNM01041271.1:4337-33210 GCA_013399055.1 Ramphastos sulfuratus
TGAAGGAGCTGGGGATGGTTAGTGTGAAAAAGAGGAGACTGAGGGGAGACATCATGGCTGTCTACAGCTACCTGAAAGGATGTTGTGGAGAGACTTCTGCTGGGCTCTTCTCACAGGTAAGTAAGTGATAGAACAAAAGGGAATGGCCTCAAGCTGCGACTAGGTAGGTTTAGATTGGATATTAGGAAACATTTTTTTCCCAGCAAGAGTGGTCAGGCATTGGAATGTGCTGCCCAGGGAAGTAGATGTGGTGCTTATGGATATGGTTTAGGGTGAAGCTTGCAGAGTAGGGATATCAGTTGGACTTGGTGATCCTGAGGGGTTTTCCAACGGGAATGTTTCTGTGATTCTGGGATAACTACATCGTACTCTTGTGTACTTCAGGATATGGAACGCACTATAGAGAAGAAAGTAGGCACAATTTTTTATCAGTTCTGGAACCAGGAGCTTCTGCTAATGTGCACACAGTATCATGGCAAAGCTAATGGGACTCTGTCTGTCAGCAGGGAATCCTC
The DNA here is from genome assembly GCA_013399055.1 of Ramphastos sulfuratus. Classification (NCBI taxonomy): domain Eukaryota; kingdom Metazoa; phylum Chordata; class Aves; order Piciformes; family Ramphastidae; genus Ramphastos; species Ramphastos sulfuratus. The sequence continues at coordinate 4,853 of WBNM01041271.1, forward strand.
TTCTTGGGCTGTGAGCGAGGCCACTTGCAGCAGGACTGCCCTGGGGACCTGCGGTCAGAGGGGAGCAGTGTGGTGCTGCTACCAGCAGTGCTTGGTGCCTGAGCACTCACAGAAACACTGCTGTGCCAAGCTGGGTGAGGAAACGAGGTGAACTTTCTGGTACTGGCTCTTCTGATACTAGTTACAAGGATTTACAGGCTCCTTCTCCTGACAGGTGTAGTTCTCAGCTAGTGATAAGGCCAGCATTAGGAAGATTGTGCCCTCAGGTCTTAATCTCAGCAGGCCAAGTCCTCTGCATCTCTCTGGCTTATTTTAAATACCTCACTGTCTTGTGTTCTAAATATCACAGACTTAGACAAGCTTTCTGAGAACTGGCAAGAATGACTCAGAAAGCAGATTCAGAAAGCTGAGCAGAAAGCCAATGGTGACAATAATGAAAACTTTCTATGTATTTTCTTTCACAGGCTGTGATTTCAAGGCCTTCAGGCTACAGGTCCAATAACTTCTTCCAAAGAGAAAACCTTTCAGAGCTTTCCCACATGACCTGGCTCTTCAGGTAAGACTCTGCACGACTCTACAGCCATTTTCTACCTAATCAGATGAGATTTTTCATAAAGCTCACTGCATGTGAAATTTTAGTTTGCTTCAAAAATCGAAACAGCAGCAAATTTGAGGTCACTGTTAAAAAAAAAACACCCACAAAACCAACCAAAGAAACAATGGCCTATTTTTGTTTAATCTAGTTCTAGTTCTAGACTGTAGCTACCCCACAAAAGTTGTGTGTGATCTGAAATGATGAACCACTGTACTGTGTGCAGTTCTCGAGCCCCCAGCATAGGAAGGACATTGAACTGTTGGAGCAGGTCCAGAGGAAGCCACCAAGATGCTCAGAGGGCTGCAGCAGCTCTCCTATAAAGACAGGCTGAGAGAGTTGGGGCTCTGCAGCCTGGAGAAGAGAAGGCTTCTAGGAGAACTTAGAGTAGCCTTCCAGTATCTGAAGGGAGCTACAGGAAGGCTGGGGAAGGACTATTGACAAGGTCTTGCAATGCCAGGACAAAAGGCCATGGGTTTAAAGTGGCAGAGGGGAGATTGAAACTGGATGTTAGGAGGAAGTTGTTTGCAGTGAGGGTGGTGAGACACTGGCACAGGTTGCCCAGGGAGGTTGTGGAGTGCAGAATCACCCAACGTGATCTTTAATCACGTTGGGTGATTCTGCGCTCCACAACCTCCCTGGAGGTGTTCAAGGCCAGGTTGGACGAGGCCTTGAGTGACCTGTGCTAGTGGGAGGTGTCCCTGACTATGGCAGGGGGTTGGAACTAGATGATCTTTGAGGTCACTTCCAACCTTACCATTCTATGATCCTATGAACCAAAGCAGCTGGAATAGTGTGGTAGGACAAAGCAGAGCCTTACCTAAGGACTGGAAGAAGGCTGCGTAACGGCATTCATAAAGAGAGAAGAGATACTGTCGGACAGCTGGCAAACTGTGCAGCACTTCCAGAATCTCTGCTCCCTTAATAACCTGAAAGCAAACAAACATGTTTGGGTACCATCACTCTCAGCCTGGAGATGAAGAGGTTAAAGAAGATCTGTGTCCCAGGTGTTCCCATCTGCTTTGCTTACCTTTTCCCGAAGGTCAGGCCTGTCCAGCGCAATCATACTGACATAGACAGTGTATGTTACAAATGTTTTGTAATCCATCAGTTCATAGGATGTAAATGTTGAAACTGTATCAAGGAAGAGCTCTGCAGCTTGCTTGAAATCTCGAATTGCTACACAGTAAAGGCCTTGGTACACTTTGAGTCGATTTCGCCTGTCCCAGTCTCCCCCTTCTTCTATTAGGCTTAAAATAGAAAAAAAAAAAAAGAAATATTTACTTATTAAAATGCACTATCTAGTAAACAAATGCAGTAAATCAACTGATACTATGTAATTAAAGCATCACAGAATCATTAAGGCTGGAAAAGATCTGGAGTTGTTCAGTCTGGAGGAGGTTGAAGACCTTATCACTCTTAACCGTCTGAAAGCAGGTTGGAGTGAAGAGGGGGCCAGCCTCTTTTCCTTGACAGCAAGTGATAGGACTACAGGAAATAGTTTCAAGCTGTGCCAAGGGAGGTTTAGGTTGGATATAAGGAAGTATTTCTTCTACTGAAAGGGTTCTCAAACACTAGAATGGTCTGCCCAGGGCAGTGGTGGAGTCACCATCCCTGGAGGTGTTTAAGCTGTGCATGGACCTTAGCGCTTAGAGAGTTGGTTTAGTGTTGACCTCTCAGTGCTGGGTTAAAGGCTGGGCTGGATGGTCTGGAGGTCTCCTCCAAGTAGATACATTCTGTGATTTTGTGATTAAGTCCAACAGTCACATCCTGAAGTGCCATGTCAAGAAAGAATAACTTGTTTTATGCTACAGTCCACACCTGTCAGGGACAGGAAAGGGGCTTCCTTGGGACAGGAGAGGCCAGATGCTTGCGCAGTGAAAGTTTCAACTGAAAGGAAAAGTTTACAGCCCCTAAAGTTACAAAATCAGTCTTCTAAGATGTGCAGGTAAAACAACAGTCAGCCTCAGCTGTAGCAACATATTTCTCCTGTGCTGCTAAGATAGCAGCTGTCCAACTAGCAGCACAGAAAAATTTGTAAGTTGCCCCTTTTCAGGAATCATATTAACACAAAATTGATGTGGCTGTAAGCAGGAGCACAGGCTGAGATAAAGTCTGCTTAGAAGGCAACACAAAAAATCACTGCCGAAAGAACACAGTAACTGGGAGGACTTTGGTGTCCCATGGCACCAGGAAAGACTGGAATTCACAGATTGCTACAGGAACCACTGAAGTTCAGAATGTTGGGAGCACAGAGACACTGAAGCCAGCAGTGGAAACCGAAGGACAGCTGCATCAAAGCGCACTGTGCTCACACAGCTCTTGCCTCCAGAAGAAAAGCTGCCACTTCCTGGAGCCAGCTGGGTGGCACTGGAAGCAGCTGGATTCAGCTGGCAATCCTGCACTGCACTTTATTGTACTTACCCTTTACATGCAAAACTGTCTTCCAACGGTGACAGAATACAAAGTGGGAGCAGGGGGCAGGCTACAATATTAAAATCAGGTCAGCTGCTAGAAAATAGCTGACAAAGTCTTAATTTATTTTTCTCCTCCCAATGCCAGCCTCTATCATTCTGTGATTCCTTAAAAAAAAAACAAACCAGGACTATGAAGCCCTCTAGCACAGGGTAACACCCACCCACCCCTCTGTGATTCTGTTTCGCAATCAAGTAACTTCTTGACAGCAAGGTAGTTATCTTCCATTTCCTTTGCTATGGTTTGTCTGCAAAGGGCTTTACCTGCACTCAACCCAGTAAAAAAACAGTAAACACCCAGGCAAAAAGCAGTACCTTTTTGCCTTCTCAATGCCCCGTGTGATGAGGTCGTTGTCCATGTAAAACAAGCCAATCCTCAGAAGATAGAAGACAATATCCAGACGATGTCCCAGTGCCACAGTTTTGTCATAAGTCTTGCGGAAGGCAGTCAGAGCTCCCTCCTAAGAAGAGAGGATTTTCTACTGTATGAATGTTAGAAGCCCCAGGAACATTTACAGAGTGTGTGCTGTAAGTATACTCATCCTCTGCTGACAGTCCTGACTTTCTTATTTTCTCACAGAACTTTAACCTTATGCATTCCAAACAGTCTTAAAGAATCAAAATTTAAAGCAAGTCAAAAGATCTGATCCTCCATTTTTTTTAAAATCCAAGGACTCTGCAAATCTATTCTGTAACTTGAAATTAAGCTGGACTAGGTAAACACCTTAGAAAAGTCTAAAGTGGTAATGAAAGCAAAAAATAATACCTGCAAATGTTAAGGAAATTTTAAGGAAATGTTAAGGATTTTTTTTTCCTTTGCAAGGAAAAAAATGTTTTATTTCAAGGGCTACATCTTTGGCTTTTCCTGGACAACCTAAACTTCAGTAACACCCTCCCCTATCTCCCACCCATCTCCAAGTTGTGCCAAAGAGAAGATGCAGTGCAAGTCACCCAGTGTCTCTGGAACCTGAGAATGGAGGTTCCAGTGTTTTTTAACGTGAACCCATAAAGCCTCTGCTAACCCACCTTGTCCCCAATCCTGCACAGGTACTCAGCTTTGGCCATCATTGCATCTCGGATTTCACTCTCCCCCAAGATCTTTTCAGCATCTTCTAACTCGTTGTCAAGTCGTTTCAACTCCTCCTCGTTAGCTTTCTTCATTTTGTTCAGCAGATCTGTGTCTATCTGCCATTCCAGAGACTTGCAGAGTGCTTCATAATATGGAGCCATATCTGAAGGAAAAGCAGAAAGCCTTTCGCTGTTAATTGCTCCAGCAAGTGTGTACATGTTTCTAGAGCAGAGCACTGAAGGACTGCACAACTGATTGTCACTGCCAGCTACATCCCTTCATGTTTCTAGAGCAGAGCACTGAAGGACTGCACAACTGATTGTCACTGCCAGCTACATCCCTTCTACACTCAGGTACCTATTAAACCCAGACACGACAGAGACAGTGGGACAGTGACTTCTTTTTGCTGGCTCTCTCCTATTGCTGCTTTCTTTACACCTCTCACACTTGCGCTTGTGTGCTGGTTTGAGGCTAATTGGAATATTTTAATGAAAAGAAATAGATTATACGCTGTGGAAAGCAAACAATGGTAATGTCTACTTCACTCATAGGCTTGTTGAGACGTATAAGAACAAGGACACAGACATAGATAACAGAGAGAGAGAGAGTCTTGGTCTCTCTGGCTGTTGGTGTCTTCTGCTTTCGGTCTCTCTGCTGTGTAACCCAAGTAACCACTCTGCTTCTAACCTCCCTGGCAGATCCTCCAAACTCACCTTGCATATAAGGCAGACCCTGGAGTAAGGTAGAGGAGTGGGAAGAAGGTGGAAGGGTGGTTGGGAGCTCTTCCTGGGGACTCTGGTTTCTGGGAGGGGGATTGTGTTTCTGTATTACCTTTATCTTGTATATTTCTGTAACTATTCCTGTCTATTGTGTCTATCTCTGCTTGTACAGTGTGCTAAGCTGTAAACAGAGCTTCAGTCCTTAACTTCCAGCTGGCTGAGTCTAGTCTGGGTGATTTTCATAGTGTGGGGGGGTGGGGGCAGGTAGCTCCCAAACCATCCAAACCATCGCAACTTGCCTTACTATTTACCTGACCCCCTAGCACAGTGGACCCGAGTACTCAACCAATGTCTTTTAAAACACCAGCACATAGCCAAAGCCGGGGGACAGGGTACCACACCCATAGCTCCAAACCCCCATCCCTCCTCCCCAGTCCTCCCATCCTCGTTGCTCTCACATCTTCCATGCCCCAGGGACCGATTAGGAGCATGATCGAGTTGAAGATGTCCCCGCTCACTCTGGGGAGTGTGGGGCTAGATCACCTTTAGAGGTCCCTCCCAACTCGAAACATTCAATGTTTCTATGTCTGATGCTCTCCAGCTGGGAAACGTGCGAATAGCCCTACACACACCCAGGGACAGATGAAGAGACAGTCAGACCGGTTCCTCGCCTACTCCCGCCCGCCGCTGGACAGACGCCGAGACCGACAAACAGAGCCGCCCCAGCCCCACGGGAGGAGCAGGCAGCTGCCCACAGCAGGCCGCACTCACTGTGGAGCCGCACGGCCGCCATCAGCTCGTCGCGCGCGGCGGTGTCCGGTGCGCGGGGCCGCAGGCTGAGGAGGAAGCGCAGCTGGGCGATGCGGAGGTCGGGGTTCTTGGGCAGCCCCTCCTCCTCCAGGTTCTCCAGCGGCATGGCGGCGAGACACGACCGGACGGCTCGGCTCCGGGAGGCTGCGGACAGACGGCTCGGGCAGGCGGCGCGGCCCAGTGACTCAGCTGCGACGGGCGGAAACGGCGGCGCACTTCCGCCTCACAGCGCCCCCTGCCGGACCGGAGGCCTACGGGCGTTGGAGTGTGCGTGCATGCGCGGACCGGTACCTGCGCGTCTGTGCGGGGAGCGGAGCACGGGGGTGTGCCTCGAAGGTGCGCGTCCGCGGCGCGGCCTATAGGAGGCGTGCGCGCGCAGAGGCAGGAGTGGTGCAGCGGTGATTGTGCGGGGTGCGGGCACCCGGGGCTGGGCAGGAGCGGGCTGCGAGGGCCGCCGCTGCCCCTGTCCCTGCCCCTGCCCCTGTCCCTGCCCCTCGTCCTGCCCCTGTCCCTGCCCCTCGTCCTGCCCTTGCCCCTGCCCCTGCCCCCGTCCCTGCCCCTCGTCCTGCTCCTGCTCAGTGTGAGCTATAGGGGCTGGCCGTGCGCCGGCTGTGCAGATTGCAGGCACCCGGTGCACTCTGTAGGGGCTGCAATGGCACTGGCCGCAGGCAGCGCGTTAAGGGCGATGCTGTAGGGGCGTTGCACGCACAGTCTATAGCGGGTGCCGATGCAGGGCAGGCAGGGCAGCAGCTCGTTTGACCTGCAGTTCCTCCGCCGTGTAGCGCCGCCGTGCCCCACCGCCCTCCCTCGTCCCTGCTTTGCTCAGCTCTTGCTGGATGGCTTCTCAGGTGCTGGGTGCTTTGGGCACAAGGAGAGAGGGACTTGAAAAGGTGCCTTGGCGTTTGGTGTGGAAGAAAGTTGTTTTAAGGAGGTGTGTAGAAGTTGTAGTTGCAGAAAGAACCTGGGATGTGTTACCCAAAAGCATGCCTGTGGCTAAAAAAAAAACCAAAAAAACGAAACTTGAAACCTTCGTGTTTTGGTTGCATCTCATTCAGAATCACAGAATGTGTATTTGGTTGAAAGAGGCTTCAAGATCATCCAGTCCAGTCTTTGACCCAGCACTGAAGGGTCAGCACTAAACCATGTCCCTAAGCACTAGGTTCATACACTGACTGAACACCTCAGGGATGGCCATTCCACCACTGCCCTGGGCAGACCATTCCAATGCTTGAGAAGCCTTTCAGTGAAGAAACATTTCTTAATATCCAACCTAACTCTCTCTTGCAGGAGCTTGTACCCATTTCCTGTAGTCCTGTTGCCTACAAGGCGAAGAGGTTGCCCTCCCTTCACTCCAACCTCCCTTCAGGTCGTTGTAGAGAGCGATAAGGTCTCTGGTCAGCCTCCTCTTCTCCACAGTGAACAATCCCAGCTACCTCAGTCACTCCTCACAGGACATGTGCTGTAGGCTCTTCCTGAGCCTCATTGCCTTTCTCTGGACATGCTCCAGCACCTCAATGTCGTTCTCATAGTGAGGGGTCCAGAACAGAACACAATACTTGAGACGTGGCTTCAGCAGTGCAGGGACATGATCACCTCCCTGTTCCTCCTGGCCACAATGTTTCTGATAGCAGCTAAGATGCCATAGGCCCTCTTGGCTGTCTGGGCACACTGCTGACCCAGAATCAGTCAACTATCAGCCAATGCCCCTAGGTCCCTCTCTGAGTTGCAGTTTATATGTGTTGAAAGGGGAGCATTGCTCCTGGCTCATATTCTCACATACTTTTTAATTAACATTTCTCCATCTCTCTATAATAAATATCTTTGGTTTTGCCTTTTCTGATCTTGTAGAATCATTTTAGGTTGGAAAAGACCTTTGAGATCATTGAGTCCAACTGTTAACCCAGCACTGCCATCTCACCACTAAACCATGTCCCTAAATGCCACATCATTTAAATTCCTCCAGGGTGATGATGACCCAACCTGGGCAGCCTGTCGCAGGGTTTAGCAATGCTTTTGGTGAAGACATTTTTCCTGATGTCCAACCTAAACCTTCCCTGGTGCAACTCAAGGCTGTTTTCTCTTGTCATATTGTTTGTTACTTGGGTGAAGATACTGCCCCAAACCTGCCTCCGACCTCCTTTCAGGTATTTGAAGAGAGCAAGAAAGTCTCCCCTTGAGCCTCTCTGCTGGCACCAGGGGATGGAATGTATTTCTGGCAAATGCCATCCCTCTCCCTTGGAAGATGGTGAGCCAAGATGGCTGGCACTGATGTTGAGTGGCCCCTGTGGCTCACCCTACTCCATCAGCCCTGCTCCTGCCTCACTGCCCCCACCTGCCTACAGATTGTCTGTGCCAAATCTGATAGATGTGACATATGGGCACAGCATCATGTGTGTCTTCATGAATATCCAGATGCTTCTGATTTTAGACCGTGACTTTAGCTGGAACTGCATTTCTGACTTAATGCTTCTTGCCTGTGCCTCTGTTTTGGAGCTGGATGCTTTTGCCTAGGTCATAGGAGAAACTGTTCCCCTGGCTGCTTTGGCACAGTATATTCCTAAGATTGGCTTCTTGATATTGAGAGTGAATTATTTAGAAGTTTGCTGCAAGAAACTGTCCTTTGCTGCATTTTTGATAAGTGCTAATATTTGTTACATTCATCAGTCACCAGCTTGTAGTTCTTGTCTGGGAGTAAAATAAGGGAAGATCTGGATTTCAACCTGGGCAGCTCCTTTGTTTCTTTATGACCAGGGATTTTTTCCCCATTATGTTTCTTTGTTGGGTTTTGCTTTGTTTTGTTTTTTTCTTTTTTGAGTCACAATCACTTTTGTATTGATTGCACAACAAGGAATTGCTTTGATGCTTTCCAGAGATCTGCACGTACATCTTTTGCAGCAGTGTCTATGTGATTTGCCTGTTGGCCTTTGCATTTGCTCAGAGACCTATTAATTAGGTTTTGGGTTGGCTGGGGTTTGGACTTTTTCATTTGTTTGGGTTGTTTTGTTTTTTTTTTTATGACAAACATTTTTAAGCCTCTTGCATATTTTTCTTTTGAATCTTGTCCCCAGCTATGTTTCCTGGGCAGTGTGCTCGGAGCTGCTGTTTATTCTTAGTGTGCCTTGTTTAGGAAAAAAAAGGATGCTTGGTTTTGTTTCTGCTAAGTAAGGCTGATCTTTCACACACTGAGGCACTGCACACACGGGTGAGTGTTACTCCTGTGAGCAGCCAAACTGGGATTAGCTCACAAAAACTGAAGAAGAAAAAAAAAGGCAGCCAGCTCCAATGCCCAGTTACTGCAACCAGTCTCTCTAGTGCTGGCAGGAAGGTGGGAAGTGTGTGCAGCTGCCTTGTAAGAAGATAACCTGGCTGTCACCTTAGCTTTTTTTTCCCTAATCCCTGACAAAGATTAGTTTGCAGCCACAGCTGGAGACCTGCCTGCCTTCCAAAATTCATGTCATTCCTAAGTATTGTATCTCTGGCCGCTCTCATTGTCCATGGAAATACCCACGCCCTGCCGACGGCACTGCGCTTTTGGCATCTGCAGACAGGCTACAAAGTCTCCACCTGGAGTCCTGTGTGCAGTTCTGGAGCCCCCAGCACAGGAAGGACATGGAAGTGTTGGNTGGGGCAGTGAAAGCCACGGTTCCATTATGTACTGTGGGAGAAAAAGTTTTTCATTTTCCCATTTCTGGACTTGCCACATTTTAATTGGTCCCCCAAATAAATTGCAAGGTGTGAGAAGAGTAAAGGAGATGAGTTTCAATTTTCCTGCATTTAGTTTTTGCCGAAGTGTTGTGTTTTACTTTGTGAGCATACAGAAACACTAGTTAATTAAAAAAAAAAATCTTAGCATTTATTGTCTGTAAACATTTGTCTGCATTTTGCTATTTATGTATATTTAAGCACTAGCTGGGAGCAGTGGATCTGGCTGTGTGCATGTGACGTGGCAGGACATTCAGGCAGAGCATTTGTATCTCAAATATTTATATGAAGATAGGTGACCGCAATTCTCATGTGGTCTTGCTGCATTCAAAGGGATCCAAATGAATAAATATTGGGGGGGTTTGTTTTTTTTCCTTTCTCAAAGTGAACCTCAGATGATCATCTGCTCTCGTCAGACCCCATCTGGAGTCCTGTGTGCAGTCCTGAAGCCCCCAGCACAGGAAGGACATTGAAGTGTTGGAGCGGGTCCAGAGGAGGCCATAAAGATACTCAGAGGGCTGCAGCAACTCTGCACTGAGGACAGGCTCTGCAGCCTGGAGAAGAGAAGGCTTCCAGGAGACCTTATAGTAGCCTTCCAGTATCTGAAGGGGGCTACAGAAAGGCTGGGGATGGACTACCGACAAGGTCTTGTCATGCCAGGACAAGGAGCAATGGGTTTGAACTGGTAGAGGGGAGATTTAGACTGGATGTTGGAAGAAGTTGTTTGCAGTGAGGGTGGTGAGACACTGGCACAGGTTGCCCAGGGAGGTTGTGCTCAAGGCCAGGTTGAATGTGGCCTTGAGTGACCTGCACTAGTGGGAGGTGTCCCTGCCTATGGCAGCGGGTTGGAACTGGATGATCTTTGAGGTCCCTTCCAACCTTACCATTCTATGATTCTGTGATTTCCTTCTCTCCAAGATGCAGCCAGGGCTGCCAGGAGCCATGTGGTGGCTCACTTGCCGCTCCAGTGATGCTCGTGCTTAAAGAGTGGCAGTATGGAGATGCTGCAGGTTGCTTAAAGAGCATAACCCTGCTTGTCCAGCTGAAAGTGGGAGCCAGCCCCTTTTGCAGGAGCCCCCCAGCACCTCCCTATGGCTCTGCACTTGCAGACCACTAATCCTGCCTACCTTCTTGCTTGCACCAACTCCAGGAGTGACTCTTGTGGTATTCAGAGCCTCCGAGGAGGTATCTTCTGCTTGGTGGTGATTTGGAGGAGGACAGGTTTGCCAACCCCCTTAGCTGTGCATTTAAGGTTAAAAATAGCAAAATATAGTGGTATTTGCCACTGGCTTTCCAGGTTGATGTAGTAGCATTTGCCTCATCTGCAGCTGATGGCTGGGCTCATGTCACAAGGAGTGGGCATCTGCCATCCACTGACTAAATCAAGGGATATGGTAGCACTCTGGTATCTAAGAGGAACAGACATAGTGACTTTTCCTCCCTGTGGCAGAGGCTTCACTCTCCCTAGGCATTACAAAGGATGGGAAGGATGTTGCTCTCCCCGCCGTGATGCTCATACTCATGAAGAGGTTTGCTTCCTCTCTGCAGTTCCTGGGTGGGTATGTCTGGCATGGTCAGTACCCCATATAGTCACAGGTCACTACAGGGTCACAGAAACATTTAGGATGGAAAAGACCTTTAAGATCATTGAGTCCAAACAGTAAGTCACCACTGCCAAGTCGCCACTAAACCGTGTCCCTAAGTGCCACACCTACAAGTTTTTTAAATGACTCCAGGAATGGTGACTCTACTATCTTCCTAAAGCAGCACCTTCCAGGGCTTAACAACCCTTTTGGTTAAGACATTTTCCCTAAAGTCCAACCTAAACCTCTCCTGGTGCAACCTGAGGCTTGTTCAAATGCTTATTACTTGAAGAGACCAACCCCCACCTGCCTCCAACCTCCTTTCAGATAGTTGTAGAGCAAGGAGAAGGTCTCCCTGAGCCTCCTTTTCTCCAGGCTAAACCACCCCAGTTCCCTCAGCCACTTCTCAGAAGACTTGTGTGCTCCAGATCCTTTGCCATTGTGGGCAGCCCATGTAGTGCCACCCTCTCTCTCATCATTTTTGTAGCTGCGGGAGGCCACAGGCAGAGCTGAGGTGCAGACACAGATCCGTTCCTCCCTCAGTAACGGCTGTTAATAAATGCCACTCAAAGCAAGGCAGCTCCTCGTGCCCTCTGTGAAGCTGCTCCCTGTCGCGTCCTGGCCAGCCCTTCACCCTCAGAGGCGTGCCCAGACTACCCCAGTGCCCAGTGGTGCCCATCAGCTGCAGCGTGTCTGGCTGGCGCTGAGCTACCACAAGGTGGCAGTGTTTCAGAGCAGTAACTGCGCTCAGTCTCTGCCTGCTATGTGCTTGCTTTGCTGCTCTTGGTCTGCGTTTTTCAGTGTGCCCAACCTAGAGAGTGAAGCTCCACCGTCACTTAACGCCAGCTGAAAACTCAGGGGACGACCAGCCTTCTACATGGGCATAGTTGACACACACATGTCCCACTCACCAGCCACTGCCTGGTGTCCAGGTGGGCGCCGGCTCGCTGCCTGCAGGGAGCCTCCCGTTGTGGCAGTGCCAGGATTTGGGCATTTTGCTGACAGGTGTAGTCAGTGCAGCCAGGGGCTCCAGCTGCCACTGCTGCCTCTGCTCATCTAGCCCGTCTGGGTGTGGGGACCTTCTCTGCCTGCAAAAGGAAAAGGTCACATCACCCCAGGGGACAGAATTGCTCTGCTTTCCTCTCCAAAGAGGTCCTGTGGCACCAGCTGGCTTCCCTGGGCTTCAGAGACAAGGACTGCCCTGGCACTGTGAGCATCCTCTGCTAGCAAATCCGGGTCCATGCCAGGGTCCTGGATTAGACCCAAGTGTTGCTGAATGTCTTTGCCCTCACATTACAAAAGATATGAAGGGTCTTGGAAGCTGTTTGGCATGTCCATGCTGTAATGAAGAGCTCTGTGCACAGCCATCACACTGTGAGCTGCAGGCTCACCTCAGTCATACCAATTACGCTTTCTTAGCTTGCTGTGATCTTCAGACACCTTCAAGGCCAATGCATTCGTTTCATTTGCAGAGCTGTTTTAACTTAATTTTGGGAAAGATGGCACTTGAGACACCTCTGGCTTCATTCTCCATCCTTCACTAGTGGAAGTGTTGACAGCAGTAGTCACAGCTGCGCTCTGCAAACCTACAGGTGTTAGGCACAGAGTTCTTCTGAACAAGCTCCTAGAAGTTATCTGTTTTCCAATGTAATTATGGTTGGCACAGACACGGCTCTCATCTCTGTGAGTCTGGCTCTCAGAAACCACAGCCTATATGAGGAAGGAGTGAAAGGGACAGGGTCAAGCCCTCTGCCAGCACAGCTCTACTGGCTGGCTGGCATTAGGCAGGTCCTGGCACAAGTGCAAGAACACTTGGAAAATGCCCTTGGAGTGGGATTTTGCATCTTTTTATTTCCTTGAAGTTATTTTGTCACTCTCTCTGTATTACTAATTGCCTCTGATCAGCCAAGTACCTCTTTGGCAGCAGTCAATGTCCTTTATTTATTTGTCTGCTTATTTTCAAATCAATACATTCCTCCCTGTCAGGATGCTCTGAAGGACAATGATTCACACAGTCCTCAAAATAAGTCTTTTGCAGCATTAAAGTCTGTTATCAAGGTGTTCCAACAAGCAACCATGTTAGGGGGAATTTATTACCTGGGAAGACAGGATGAGACCGCATCATTAATTAGAGACCTGAAAATCCATTAATCTTTAATGGCAGTGAGGAATCAAGCTGGCAGGTGGGGATGGGATGGTGAAGGGAGCCTCTTCCTTCACTCCATACCTGCAGCAGCTCTGGCACAAGGGAGGGGGATGGCATGCAGATACCCAAGGCTGTGTTGACTTAGTGCTGCAGCTTCAGGAGATCTTGGGAGGAAAGATCTTTCTGAGCAGGTGAGAACCCATGTGTTTGGTGCCATGAAAGCATACAGGGAGAGGCAGCTCCTGGTGAAATGGCTGTGATGGGGAACGGGAGAGAGCACCCCTGGCTTGGGGAGGTGAAGTTCTGCACCACGTCTGCCCCCATTATCAAGCCAAGATGTTTGTGGTGATGTGTGGGTACACACACACACACACACACACACAAATGATTTGTGCTTGAAGCTTTTGGTTTAGGTCCTGTTTTCCAGCCTGCCTGTTTTTAATGCAGAGTGATGGATGCAGACGTCGAATGCTCTGTACGAAAAGGTAGCCTGAGAGGCTGAATTGCAGTGTGAGGTCTATTGACTGTGTCTTTTCTCATAAGCACAGATTTACTTTCAGAAAATGACTACTCTAGACCAGCTCACTGGTGTAATTGTTTCATAAACAGCAGCAGCACCCAGGTGTGAATATTGACACAGATTGGTACAGGCTCTGGCTCTTGCTTCCCCACATGTAGCACAAACACTGCTAAGTCCTCTACACTGATGTGACAGTTCTGGGGGGGATACCATCCATGGGGTAAGGTCTGCTGTTGCAGGTGGAAATCCACAAATCCCTATTAATATTTGTCAGCTCCAGCTGTGTGTCTGTGTATCTGCCTTTGTTTTTTTTTAGGTAATTTCTGCTGTACACTTTCACCACATGATTGCTTTCATTGTACGTGGTCCCTTCTGTTGGCCACTTCTCTGTTGACTGTGATTACTACCACATCAACTGAAAATGCTCTTGTACTGTATAATTAACTTTATCTGCTTTGCTACAATGCCTCTTACTGGTAATTACACACACTTCAGCTCTTTCACTGTGTTTCTAAGACTTTAAGAAGTGCTGATTATTCTGGCCCAGTCTCCGTCCAAACTGGAGGGTTTTTTCATGCCTACAGTTTTACCTTCTTCCTTGCAACAGCCTTGCAGTAATCTGGATATTGATTGTAGTACCTATAATGTGATCTTTACATAAACCATCTCTCTGGAATTCATTGGGGTTTACATTTTAAGCAAAAGCTTATTTAAATCCTCAGGTTGCTGGCAGGTTGATAGGATAGTTATCTGTTCATTGAGACAATTTGAAATGGAGAGCAGGGATTTGGAGATCTTTCAGTCCTCTGGGGAGTTACTTCATTTGCCTTCTCCTCAGTTCAGTCCTTGTCAGCTTTCCTTGCAGTGTCTTGGTGACTTTTGTCCTTTGATGATTCTTTTAAGCCTCTTTTTCTGAGGCAGCAGTCTCATGCGATTATACCCTCTGCCCATCAGTCTGTGCCTCTATGCTCTAATGCCTTTCAACCCCTGGGTCAACTTGAACCACATTTGATAGATGTCAGGAGCTCTCAATGATGTCAAACTCCTTCAAGTGAGGTAGGGCAGATCAGGTAGGGCAGATCCAAACCGGCAAGGATCAGACGTCCTGGCTAACCCACGCTGTCCTGCCCTGCAGTGCCTGTACTTTGGTGCCCCAGGCTAGCAGTGCCTTTTGCTTAGCTGATGTTCAGGGAACGTGGCCAGTAGTGAGGGCTGCTGTGTGCCCATCACAAAGTTCATGGAGGCATGGGAAATGCATAGATGTGAGGCACATAGGAAGGAAGAGCTGGGAGTGTTGCCATGGTGGGGTTGGGGGGGACTTGGGGAGAAGGGGTATGGGATCCGTGGGAAAGCAGCCTTCATCCCTGACTGCTGACAGAGCAGCAGCTGCTGCTGTAATTACAAATATTGATGTA
Source organism: Ramphastos sulfuratus (assembly GCA_013399055.1). Lineage (NCBI taxonomy): Eukaryota > Metazoa > Chordata > Aves > Piciformes > Ramphastidae > Ramphastos > Ramphastos sulfuratus. Next base: position 19,883 of record WBNM01041271.1, read on the forward strand.
TTTTCCACAGCTTCTTTTCAAACACTCAGCCTCATTTATTTATTTTTTTCCCCCCAGTCTTTACAACGACAAGTCATTTTCACATCAGGCAAAGGAAAGTGCTTGGCAGAGAAGCATTGCAGAACTTGGATTGGAGATTGATTAATCAAGGCAAGTGGTGTTTGATGCAAACATCAGCATGAGGGTTTAATACTTAATTAATATTAATATACTTTTAAAATAAACCCAGTGATGGAGTGGAAGCTGTCTGAAATCCTGCTAAGATCACAGGGCAAGGTACTTGTCTAAAACAAGTTCTGGCCATGGGTGCAGACTGTTGGTGTACCCGGAGAGCACCTATCAAATGCATATTGGCTTGAAGACAAATTTAACTGAAGGAAGTGCTCTTGTTTCCTGCTCTGGAGTGCACTGAGTCCCAGAGCAAGTGGGATGTGAGGGTATGTGCTCACAGTGCTCTGCTGCCCTGGCACCAGTCACCCTCAACGTTGTATTTTTACTACTGGACAGGTTGTCAGCCTGAGAAACTTCAGTTTGGGTGATAATAGCTGGCCTGCTGATTTGGGGGGAGTTATGTCAGTTTTGATGTGTGCAGGAAATTCATACCATCTGGAACTGAGAGTCCATCTCTGCATGCAGAGAGGGACTCATCTTGGCTGATTGTGCTGGTTTGAGGCTAATTGGAATATTTTAATGAGAAAAATTAGATTGTAAGCTGTGAAGAGAAAACAGTGGTGATGTCTGCTGCACTCACAGGCTTGCTGAGATGTATAAGAACAAGGACACATATAGATAAGGTAGGGAGTCTCTCTCTGGGAGCTGCTGTGTCTGCTGGGCTTCTGCTGTGTAACCCAGATGATGCCTCTTACTAATTTCTTCTGCGTTATCCTTGCCCTCTTGGAGATGACCTGGTNCAGCTCCAATATGCTCCTTTCTTTTATTTGGAAGGTTAAGCCTGCTTTCCCAGAACAGGAATATCCTTCATCTGGTAGAGGTGAGGAAAACTCACCTCTTTCTTGTCTTGTCTCACCATCATGTCTTGAGATCAAATCTTCAAAGATCAGAGAGAGAGGCCTTAGGCAAGGAAAGTATGGTTTAACACTTTTTAAAATGCTGCTGCTATTAGTGGCATTATGGCAATATAAGTGACTGTTTTTGTTGTGTATTTGATCTTCTTCATCTGTGATTCTACTTTGTTGAGTAGGCAAACCTGAGTGACTAGTTCCTTTTGGTGTCTTTCTGTGTTGTTACCACTCAGAGGTGAAGAAACCTGTGCTTCAGTGGTACTTTGGAACAACTTGGTTAGTGCCCTGTGAAGCCCTGGCTGGTTGCAGTGCCCAACCCTTGCTGCCATGGCAGGTAGCCATGTTGCTCTGCACCTGGGGCTGCATTTAGCTCTCCTTGTGTAGCTAGTTAGAATTATCTCTTAGGTGGGGTTATTTTTCTCTCATTTCACCTCTGCTTTCTTTTCACCTCTCCTCTGCCTTTCCTCTCCTCATCTCTTGCTCTCTGGACCTGTTGCTTATGCTTGCAGGTGGCAGTCATTTCCCCTGGCCAATGAAGTGGTTCTCTGGCTGTTCCCTCCTTTTGGGCTATAGTTTGAGTTTCTGGTTGCTATATTTCACATGGTATGGGTATGACCAGCTTCTAGAATTCTTTCCACAACTGACAAGCTTCCAGAATTCTCTTCACAACTGACATGAGCCCAGAGCAGAGCAAGCACTTCTCAGGTACTTGCCCTTGAGCCAGACTCTTTTCATCTTGCCTTCTGAGACAAACTACCTGACAGACACCACTTGCACAGACACCATTTGCTCTCACAGGATTATTCCTGTTCATTCTCTGCTTATTCCAATGTGGCATTAAAAAATGGAGCGGGATTATGCTGGCCCCAGCCAGCAGCACGTGCTGGTGAGTGATATATATTCTGCTTCTCGCATCCTCTAGTTAACACTTTTGCCTGTTACGACTCAATTCTTTCCTCTCTGGGTGCAGAAATTTCCCTTTCGTGTTTCCCTAGTGCGACCTGCACGACAGTACTTTCACATCTCATCTGTTTTCCTCCATGCCCACGCTGAATCCTGCCTCGCTGCTCCCAGCACCATCCCACAGAGGTTGTACCATGCTGCTCTGCTTCCCCAGCTGGCAGCCCCTAGTCGGTTCCCCTGCTGCTTGCAACTCGAGTGGATCAGCCCACCAGCAATTTGGGCTGCAATAATAACCCTGGACTTGCCATCGTCTGTCTGGCATGGGGAGGTGTTCCTCACAGCAAAGAAAAGGCACTTTGTGAAATGCAGTTTGCTGCTCTCTTGAGCAGAGACAAAGGTGTCCTGGTTTGTGGTCATCAAATGCTTGCTGTTCATTGCAGAATACCTCCTTGCTGGCTGCACCCCCACTCTGTGCCCATCGGCAGGGCTGCCTGCAGACATGCTGAGCTCCCTGTTTCATGCATTTGCTGATTGTTTCAGCTCTTTGGCACCCATCCATTCTGCTGTTGGGTTGCTGGATCTCACCCTTGCTGTGTATTTTCTGGTCATAGCCATCTTTGGTCAGATGCCATTTAGACACTGGTCCAACTAATCAAACAACTTGCTTTCCTGCTCAAGGCCTTGGACTGCAGTCAAGTTAATCTCTGAGAAACCTTCTTCTGTTTGATGCAGGAAGTATTTGGTTCGTGCTGGTTTCTTTTTTTTCAGTAATATTTTTTCAGTAGTGTGTATTTATAGCCTCTATATATATGTATGTATACACTATATAGTTCTCTATATGTATATGTATGTATGCACACTCTATATAGTTCTCTCTATATACGTTTGTATACATTATGTAGTTTTCTCTATACATATGTATGCACACTATATAGTTCTCTATATGTATGTATGCACACTCTATATAGTTCTCTATATATGTATGCATACTCTATATAGTTCTATGTATGTATGAACACTCTATATAGTTCTCTATATATGTATGCATACTCTATATAGTTCTATGTATGTATGAACACTCTATATAGTTCTCTATATATGTATGCATACTCTATATAGTTCTATGTATGTATGAACACTCTATATAGTTCTCTATATATGTATGCATACTCTATATAGTTCTATGTATGTATGAACACTCTATATAGTTCTCTATATATGTATGCATACTCTATATAGTTCTATGTATGTATGAACACTCTATATAGTTCTCTATATATGTATGCATACTCTATATAGTTCTATGTATGTATGAACACTCTATATAGTTCTCTATATATGTATGCATACTCTATATAGTTCTATGTACGTATGAACACTCTATATAGTTCTCTATATATGTATGCACACTCTATATAGTTCTCTCTCTATATATAATATATTCACACTCTATAGTTCTCTCTCTATATATGTATGCACACTCTATATAGTTATATATGTATGCATACTCTATATAGTTCTCTATATATGTATGCACACTCCATATAGTTCTCTATATATGTATGCATACTCTATATAGTTCTCTCTATACATGTATGCACATTCTATATAGTTCTTTCTATATATGTATGTACACTCTATATAGTTCTCTATGTATGCACACTCTATATAGTTCTCTCTGTATATATGTATGCACACTCTATAGTTCTCTATATACGTATGCACACTCTATATAGTTCTCTCTATATATGTATTCACACTCTCTATAGTTCTCTCTCTCTATATATATATATGCACACTATAGTTCCCTCTATATATATGTATGCACACTCTATATAGTTCTCTCTATGTATATGTATGCACACTCTATATATGTATGCACATTATATAGTTCTCTCTCTATATGTATACACACTCTATGTAGTTGTCTCTATATATATGTATGTTTGCACACTCTATATAGTTCTATATATTTATGTATTCACACTCTATAGTTCTCTCTCTATATATATGTATGCACACTCTATATAGTTCTCTCTATGTATATGTATGCACACTCTATACAGTTCTCTGTATATGTGTCTGCACACTCTATATAGTTCTCTCTCTCTATATATATGTATTAACACTCTATACAGATCTCTCTATATATGTATGCACACTCTCTATAGTTCTCTCTATGTATACACACTCTATATAGTTAAATGTGCTAGCACACTCTACAGCATACATGTAGTCACACACTCACACACATGAGCTTTTCTATCTGCCCACATAGGTATGTACATGACAGAGCTTGCAGAAGTCTTGCTTGCATTCATTTTCCCCTCAGAGCCTTTTCCCCCTGGAGTTTTGACTGAGACTTCATTTTCTGCTTTGCTTCATTTTGCCCTTTCAAATCCATTCTCCAAGAACATTTAAAATTGCTAAACTGTTAATGTCTAGAACCTTTGCAAAGAAACATTCCCGCAGCAGCTATTTTCAGCCACCTTTTTCATACCTGCTTGTGTTTTGTGCTGCTTTACTTGTAGTTTCCATGACAATTATCCCCAGAATTAGAGGCAGCCTTGCTCTTGGTTGCTGTTTTTTGCAAAGCTGCCCTCGCTCATGCCCGTCTGAGAATCTGACTGCAGGTGTCCATGCTTCAAATGAGAAAAGAGCAGATTTAGATGATGGGATGCTAGGAACAAGTTCTGTACTATGAGGGTGGTGGAACACTGGCACAGGTTGCTCAGGGAGGTGGTTGAGGCCCCATCCCTGGAGATATTCAAAGTGAGGCTTGACTGGACTGTGGGCAACCTGATCTAGCTGAGGATGTCCCTGTTGACTGAAGAGGGGGTAGGACTGGATGGCCTTCTGAGGTCTCTTCCAACCCAGCCCGTTCTCTGATTCTATGAATTCTGTTGTTTTTTCTCATGTCTCTTGTGTGTCCCACTAGCACTATGGACTGGACGACCTTCTGAGGTCTCTTCCAACCCAGCCCATTCTATGATTCTATGAATTCTGTTGTTTCTTCTCATGTCTCTTGTGTGTCCCACTAGCACTATACAGGTGCTGCAGGCTGCTGTATCATATATATTGCATTTCGCATATTGCCATGGGAATGGCTTGGAGGGCAGAGCTGTCTCAGCATATTGTGACTGGTGGAAGGAAACACATCACCCACAGAAGGATTTGTACCATGGATTAACAAGGTAACCCAGTGCCTAACGTGGATTCCCACCAGTGCAGTGAAACCAGGTTTGCTACGTACTAGAATAAAAGAAGAAAGTGAAAAGAGCAGGTTTGGGCTGCGTGTGGGTGCCAGTTGTGTAGACCCTGAGCTCTGGCTGGCTGCACCCCAGCACCAGCTCCCCTGAGCACAGCCTCTGCCCAGCTACATTCTCCTTCTGGGGCACAGTGCTCAAATGCTCCTCTCATACTGCAGAGCTCTCCAAACATGAAAAAGCTGTTTCTTTGACTGTTTGGGACATATTTTGAACCATATATTGACTATTTCAACATCTTTTAACATTCCTAGCACCTTCTTGATCTTTTCCTGTCTCTCATTTCCCTTTTCCTGTTTTCTCCATCCAATCTCTAGTGACTCACAGCCTGAGTGTTGAGCAGCAACTCCTTGATAAATTATCCTTATATATGTCCTTATTATCCTTCTCTGTTCCACCTGGTACATACAACTCTGATCTTTCTGTATGATCTACTCTCAACCCTCCCAGCAACTCCTCACCCTTTCTGTGTATCATTTTCCCCTTTAGCTGACCATTTCCTTCCATTTTTCATGCGCTGCCTCCTTTTAGTTTTACCTACTCAGGTCCTTCCCTCCCGCCACCCCCAGCTTCCTCTCCTGAATCCACTTAAAGTGTAATTTAAAACATGCTGCATGGAAGTGGAAGCCCAGAGAAATATTTGCTCTGGCTCTCACTCACACCTCACAATGCCAGTGAGCCCTGAGACAGTGGATTCTCAGCCCTGCATGAAAGGAGCCTTTCCCGTAAGTCTAAATTCGGAGTCCTTCTCACAGGCTACAGTCAGGATGATTGTCAGCTCCAGAAGTCTCTTTGAACTCTAATCAAAGCAAGGCATTCAGAGCAGATTTTTGAATTTCCACTGTGATAAAACCAATTACAATTACCATCCTGCTGCTGAAACAGGAAACATCCAGGATGTCACAACACCTGAAGTTAACATTTTAAGGAGCAAACATAGCAGATCAGAGAAAAAAGCTTCAAAATCCAAAGTGGTTGTCTTCTTAAACTGCCCTAATTGCCTGGAGCACAAGTGGGAATGAGAAATCAGGCAAAATAGGGAGCCTTGCAGATAACCCACATGGAGAATCTGCAAATTGGCCATGTGTGATCCAGTAGTGAATTGTCCTCAGCTACCAACTCACCTGCCCAGCTGCCACCGCCTATGACTGACTGACCTGGCTGGTGATGTGTCAAGGAGAGCAAGAGGTCCCATTTCAGGTAGCTATGGGATAATGGATGCCACTGCTGGCTGCTGAGAGCAGCTCTCCAAAGCTCTTTAAGTGTTGTTTATTCATCCTTTTAGTTGCTCTTACTCATCTCATCCCTAGTCAGATGAAATGCAGAGTTTTGCAGCCATGCTGAGAGAATCACTCTGCACTTTGGGAACAAATTATCCCAGTCTGGGAAAACCTTTAGGTCTGTGACCCTTCTTGAGTGGAGAAGGACATCTTGGTGATGTGTGATACTGAGCTACTCTGTGCAATCCTTTACAGTTAGTTTGAAAATTTCACTCCTCCCTCTGGAAGCCTTTTTTTTTTTTCTCTAAGTTATGCTTGAAAAACAGACTGATTAGAGCCTTCACTTAATTTCAGTGTCTGTTGCAGGTGATGTCTACAGGTGTGCTTGGGTGCTCTGGCCCTTGCAATGTGTATTGTTCATCGTCAGATGCAACCCAGCCACAGCAGGGCTTGGGGTGATGTTCTTTATCTGAGACCCAGAGACTCCCTGTTGTGCGCAGCTCCAGCACCGAGAGCTTTGCTTTTCCTGAGGGTTGTTTGTGTTTGCTCCTCTCCTATCAGAGTCACAGAACAGTAGAGGTTGGAAGGCACCTCCAGAGGTCATCGAGTCCAACCCCTCTGCCAAAGCCCTGCTGCCTTTCCATCCCCTTCTTATGCCCTGCTGGGTTTCCAGCCCTGACAGCTTGGGACAAACCATGGCAAGAGATATGTTTACAGAATGCTGTGTGCCTGGGGCTGCACTCTGCAGTACTGAGATGCCCACCTGGGTTCCTCCAAGTTGCCTGAGCTGTACAGTGCTTATCTGCACCTCTTCCTGGGCCAGGTTGGGTGGTGGGGTGGCTATGGGTAAGTCCAAAAGGTGGCAGAGAAATCAAAGGAAAGGCCAGTCCAAGTAGTGGAATGGACTATGAGGATGTCCAAGGGGTGGTAGAACAAATTCATAGAATCATAGAATGGTAAGGTTGGAAGGGACCTCAAAGCTCATCCNACAGCCTTGGCCAGCATGACAACCCTTTTGGGTAAGAAGTTGTTCTTCATGTCCAACCTAAACCTCCCCTGGGGCAATTTGAGACCATCTCCATGTTGCACTCAAACCCTCCACCACCACCTTTGGCAGGGCAAGGATCAGCACACAGTTGCTGTCTGGGCTGCACTCACACTGCAGGCTCATGTTGGAGGAAAAGAGACAGTTTGGGACCAACACCTTCCTTCATACCCCACCATGCACCACAGCTTTGTCTCAAAGCAGTACTCAGGAGTGAGACTCCCTAAAAACAAGGATGGGTCTAGTGATGGGCAGCAAGAAAGAGAAGAGGAAAGTGCCTGAGCTGCTGAAATATGCTTGGGAATCATGGCTGGAGCTGGAGCTCCCAAACTGTCTTTCCACATGTGGCTGAAGTTGCCATGGTGCCCCAGGGACATGGATTTTGGGAATGGTCAAGGTTCAGTTCTTCTTGATCTGTGGTGTTTATGACCAGCTGTGGTTTTGGCACATGGTTCCTGTTTCAGCTTCTCCCCAGATGCATGGTTTGGGTACGACCCTTCCCTATGGCACAGGGATCTGCTCCCAGGGATCTGAGGCTGGGAGTTGTTGCTCATGGCTTCCCCAGCATCCCTTTCCCATGATGATGGAGCTGAGGAGTGGCTGCTCAGTGGTCCCCTTCTGTCATTACAAGGCAGCTGATATTTTTCTTCCAAGTTAGACAAACCATGAAAATATACTGGACACTAGAAAGAGATGTCTTGAGCACACAAAGCAGCTTACAAGCCTAAGAGGAGAGAAGGGAATTTTTCATTTGGCAGGATGACATGCAGAGTGAGCACTCTTGTTTTTAATAAGCTCACAAAGCTTTCTTGAAAGCCAGGGATTTTTTTTTCCCCCCCCATCCTGAGCATGTGAGGTATTTTCATTTTATCATGAATGCACATTATGTCCAACTTCCAGAAAGCCTTTCACATGAAAAGAAAAATTAAAAAGGAAAAAAAAAAAGGCAAAGCAGAGAATTTTTTTAGATGCTGAAGTGAACAGGGTGGAAGTAATCATGAGACAAAATGCTGGCACATTTGCTGTGTGCTCAGAGATTGTGTGGCATCCTGTATTGTCTGAAACTGCACCAGCTAATATTCTGATGTGCAAATCTCTCAGGCTGGGGGGCAGCAGGGAGAGAAGCCAATCTCTGTGTCTCCATAGAGCTGGAAGAAATCTCAGATATTTCTGTTTGCCTGTGGAGCAGCTGGGGACTTCTCAGACATGAATCTAATTAAGCATATTCCTTGCCACAAACACTTCAAGTCCTATTTTCTGAGAGCCTTTCCAAAAGGAAGCCTTTGGAATATTGCTTTCATGCAGCAGGCTTTTTGGGTTTTTTTTGTTTTGTTTTGTTGGGTTTTGTTGTTGGGCAAAATGAAATTATAGTTATGGGCTCGGTGCAAAATTGGCTGCAGTCAATAATATTGACTGACATCTGGGTATCAGCAGAATGTCATGCATTAATGATAGCTGAGTTTAATCCACAGGCCCAGGAGGGCTCCCAGCAGTGATATGAGTGCTGGAAGTGGCCAGGCTGGGATGGGCATTTGCTGTGAGTGGTCCTCTCTGCCACAGGCACTGGAGCCCCAGCCCTGGCTTCTGCCCTGCCTGCGGTCTGCAGATAGTCAGGTTAGCACCAAAATTCACATACTGAGAGGTTTTTGGTTTTGTTTTGTTGTTTTTTTTTTCTCTCTGCTCACCATATGCCAAGCTTTAAAACAGAGGATTTTTATTTCTGGTAGATAGAAGGACTTGATCCACCAAAGGGCTGAACTCGAGACCCTTTCCTTTCTGCCCGGGATGTGGAGCGTTGCAAACCTGACTGCCTGGGTGCAGGGTGAGCAGCCCTGAGTGCAGGATGAGCAGCTCTGAGTGCAGGGTGAGCAGCCCCAGCTGCATCCCACAGCACATCCCTGCTGCCCTGGTCACTGGGCACACTGAGCTCCTTTTTGTGTGGCACAAATCCCTTCTGCATGGCTCTGTGGGCTGGCTCCAAGCAGGCAACCATGATGCCACCAGATCTGCCACCTCCTTGCCAAGACCCCGCAGTGGCCCCAGCCTCACCACAGCTCTGCAAGCCACTAATTTCCAGTCTCTCAGCCACTTGGTTTTAAATCCCACCTTTCAAATCCTCCCACACCTGAAGGAATATTGCTGCTTGCTTCATTCTGCTTGCTTTGTCTCGTGGCACAAGATTGGCACCGACCTCTCTGCTTCATAAATATCTGAGTGGCTGGGGCCAATCCGTTTTAGTGGTCCACAGCAATAAGCCAAGAAGCAACAGCTACCAACTGAAACAGAGAAGATTTCACCTCCGCATGAGGAGAAACTTCCTTACAGTGAGGGTGACAGAGCACTGGACCAGGCTGCTCAGAGAGGTTGTGGAGTCTCCTTCTCTGGAGACTTTCGATCCCCACCTGGATGAGTGAACTATCCTTGGTGATCCTACTTGGCAGGGGGGGGTTGGACTCAATGATCTCTGGAGGTCCCTTCCAAAGATTCTGTGATTCCATGATTGATGTGAAAGCTCTCTCTGGATGTCTTGCATATTTGCATGAATCTTCTGCTGATGATATTCCAAGGAGTAAATTAATTGGAGGAAAATCCCAGTATTGATGCACTACAGTTTTCATCCATCTGCCTTTTTTTTTTTCCTGTTCTCTTTAATTCCATTCTTAATCCATCTGATGCCAAGCACAAGGCTTGCAGGAAGCTGGTCCTAGGCTTCATGTCCTGCTCTCTGGTACAGTTAAAGCAGAGCTGTGGCCAGACTTATCAGCAAAGCCCTCAGACCATCTCATACAACTGGAAAAAGCAGATAAGCTTTTGGACATGTAAGCTTTTCTTTGGGTCTCTTATATGCAAAGTTATTTGTCTGTGCTCCTCAGATAGTTGCTTTGTGTTCATTTGCATGAACCAAGCATAGTGAAACCAAATGAATTCTCCTGATATGTTTTCACTCTCGCCTAGAAACACGATGGGAAGTGGCAGATACGATCATCTCTCTCCCTAGTGGCATCAGTAAGTATCACACATATCAGATGAAACCCTTGACATTTTTCCAGCAGTGTGAAATTTGCTTGAAGCTGTTGGAAAATGAGTTATAGATGTGAAAGCAGGGCTTGCAGTATGAATGCAAACACATTAACCCTAAAACTGATGTCATTTGCTTTCCTGGGACTCCTGGTGTGTGGAGCTGGAGTGGGAGAGCTCCCACCCTGGCAGCAGAGCCACGGGGTGAGTAGGATGTCAGCTGTGTGACAGAGATGCCTTTTGGCTCTGGAATAGTGATGGATGGATAAATCTTGTCCATTGATCTGCAGGGATGCCTCCCAGCAGTGAGGTGGGTCATCACCTGCTCCTGCAGGTGTCTGCTGGTGTCAGATTGGGTATAAGGAAGATATTTTTTTCATGCTGAAAGTGCTGAGACACTGACCCAGGTTGCCCAGGGAGGTGGCAGAAGCCTCTTCCCTAGAAACATTCAAGGTCAGGTTGGATGTGGCTCTAAGCAACCTGATCTATTTGAAGATGTCCCTGCTTACTGCAGGAGTTTGGACTAGGTGACCTTTAAAGGCTCCTACTGACCCAAAGCATTCTATGATTCTAGGAGTATCCCTGCCACAGTTCTGCAAGGTCAGAGTGCAAACCTCTCCCACGGCTGTGTGGCCCTCTAAGGATCTCTGCCTAACAGCTTGTGATGAAAAAAACATTTTTCACTTAACCCAAAAGACAAAATCCCTCAGAGGTTACCACATCCTGGTTACCCACATGCAAAGAACTTTGAGAAAGCTGAAGGTTGGAGATTTGAAGGTGCTGGGAGCAGGAGTGAGTCTTTGACCTAGAAGATAAGGTCAAGTCCCTCATATGTCTTATAATGAAGCTGGCTTTAGTGTTCTGCTGCAAAATCTCTCCAGCAGGTTTTCAGATGCTTCTCCCCCCAGTATGCCACAGTCAGAAGGTGCACTAGGTTAACAATGTTGGATTTTCCATGCTGTCATTCCAGGTCTTTCACATCCTGCTGGTGAAACCTGGAAGTGGTACAGTGAGCCCATCTGAGTGCAGCTTATGCTGCTTGGTAGCCTTCAGCCTTTTCGTGTGCAGGGCATCAGTGAGCAGCCAAGGCAGAGCAGAAGCAGAGACAAGAGAAACACTGAGTGTTGCAAGGAACAGGCTCATTCTAATCCACAGGAGCTGCTGTGGCAATTACACTGTTCAAAGCAGTTGTGATGCCTCTTACTAATTTCTTCTGCATTATCCTTTTGCCCTCTTGGAGATGACCTGGTTTGAGACTAATTGGAACATTTTAATGAAAAAAATTAGACTATAGGCTGTGGAAAGCAAACAGTGGTGATGTCTGCTGCACTCATAGGCTTGCTGAGATGGATAAGAACAAGGACACAAACATAGATAAGACACACACAGAGTCTTGTTCTCTCTAGCTGCTGGCTTGGTCTTGACCTCTCTGCTAACCCAACTAACCACTCTGCTTCTAACCCCCCTTGCCCATCCTCCAAACTCACCTTGCACGTAAGCCAAACCCTGGGGTAAGGCAAAGGGGTGGGAAGAAGGTGGAAGGGTGGTTGGGAGCCCCTCCTGGGGACTCTGATTTCTTGGAGGGGAATTGTGTTTCTGTACTACCTTTAACTTGTATATCTGTAACTATTCCTGTCTGTTGTGTCTCTCTGCTTGTCCATTGTGCTAAGCTGTAAATAGAGCTTCAGTCCTTAACTTCCAGCTGACTGAGTCTCGTCTGGGGGATTTTCATATTGTATGTGGGGGGCAGGGAACTCCCAAACCATCACACCAAGACAGAACTGGATTGCAACTGCTGCTTGTGAGCGCAGCAGTTCCTTAGGAGCCATCAGGAGTGCAGCATAGAGGTGCAGTGGAGTTGCCATGGAGATGCCCAGGCTGGTTATGAGGCAGGTGAACCGCTCTGGCTGCTGCTGCTGGCTGTTCCTCCCTGGGGACATGGCTGCACAGCCTGACACTTGAGCAGGAGGGAACTGCAGCCCCACACTCAGCAACTGCTGCTGGGAGAGATGCTTATTGAAGTCAGAGCGTGAACCAGGTGGTGCTGGATAGCTTGGTAAGGACCCATGCACCGGAGTGGTGAAACTGTTGGAAGTAATAGAGGTGAGTGTGGGACCTACACCTGCAGATGGAGAGGAGCTGACAGGAGGCCACTGTGCCAAATCTCTGTCCCAGATATCCTGAGTGGAAGTCTTTTGCAGATGCAGGTTGGCTGGCAGCTATTCCAAGAGAGCTATAGCCATGGCTGGGTGTTAAGGTCCCCATCAGAGGAGGAGGTAGCTCTTTCTGGGGCTGTGCTGCAGCACTGGGAAATCTGCTCTTTCAAAATTTGGCAAGCTCAGTGTGACTGGAAGTGCAGTATTAGCATAAAGTAGCTGAGAACACATTTGTCTGTGGCAGAGTCAGGGTTGCTGTTGGCAGGAGGTGGCTTCCCTTTATGCAACAGTTACTCTGTCTTCACTTAATGAACATCTATCAGATAAAAAGGTGATGCTGTTGACGTGCAGCTCATCTATTCTTAGATTTGGCATTTGGGAACATGGTTTCACTGCTTACAGCTGACTGGAAGCATGTCCCATTTCCCAGGCAGGGAAGGTTAATAATGCTGACCTTGATGTGAATGCTAGATGAGCACACAGCCTCCCTGCCCTGGCAGGGCACCTGCATTCTCTATGCTCAGATTTGTCCCAAAAAAATCAAACTTCTTGCACAACTTGATCTGCTCTGGGGTGTGGGGAGCCCTTTCCTCTCACAGGTCAGTTTTGGGAGAGACTACCAGGACACTGCCTGAGGTGTATCTGCTCTATAGATTCCATTACTTTTTATATATATATACACACACACACATATATAT
>WBNM01041275.1:1595-18991 GCA_013399055.1 Ramphastos sulfuratus
CAGCCCAACCCCCTCTGCACTCAGCAGGGACATCCTCAACTAGAGCAGGTTGCCCACAGCCCTCTCCAGCCTCACCTTCAATAGCTCCAGCCATGGGCACACAACCACCTCCCTGGGCAACCTGTTGCAGTGTTCCAGCAGCCTCCTGCTGCAGAACCTCACATCCAATCTCAAGCTGCTCTGCTCTACTTTGCAGCCACTGCCCTCATCCTGTCCCTGCAGCCCTTTGCAAACAGTCTCTCTGCAGCCTTCTTGCAGCCCCTTCAGGCACTGGCAGGCTGCTGTTAGGTCTGCCCAGAGCCTCCTCTTGTGCAGGCTGCACACCCCCAGCTCCCTCAGCCTGGCTTTGCAGCAGAGCTGCTCCAACCCCCTGAGCATTTTGGTGGCCCTCCTGGAGCTGAGAGGGCCTCAAGAGCCAAAGAAGGGCAGCAGGACTGGAAGATCATCAGGCCCCCCTACTCTGTTTCTTAGTTTATGGAGTTTGCTTTCCAGTCTTGAAGTAAGCTCTCAAGAAATAGACTGCTGGGCACAGCTGTTCCTGAAAGGGTTTATTCTCTGTACATTTATAGACCAGAGATTCATTTTCTTTCCAAGCAGAGCTTATCCAGAGTCTCAAATTACAGTAATTAAGGCCGTTAAAGGACAGAGCTTTGCTTAAAGAAACCATTACAATAGCAGTGTGGAGGTTCTGATACCTTCTGTTTTTATTTGGGGTGATTTACCAGGATTAATGTCATGGATTCACATCAGCATTCATTCAGACTTTTGTCTGCAGCAGCTTCAGACCTTTGCGACTGCAAAAGATTTCCTGATAATTCACAGAGTCACAGAATTGTCAGGGCTGGAAGGGACCTCAAGCATCATCCAGGCCTAACTCCACTGCCACGGGCAGGGACACCTCACACCAGAGCAGGTTGCTCAGAGCCACATCCAGCTTGGCCTTAAAAACACACAGGGATGAGGCTTCCACCACCTCCCTGGGCAACCTGTGCCAGGCTCTCACCACCCTCATGTTGAAGAACTTCTTCCTAACATCTAATCTAAATCTGCCCTCCTCTAGATTGGTTCCATTCCCCCCCCAGTCCTGTCACTCCCTGACAGTCTCAAAAGTCCCTCCCCAGCTTTCTTGTAGCCCCCTTCAGATCCTGCAAGGCCACAAGAAGGTCACCTGGGAGCCTTCTCCTCTGCAGCCTGCACAGCCCCAACTGCCTCAGTCTCTGCTCACAGCAGAGCAGCTCCAGCCCTCTGCTCATCCTCGTGGCCCTTCTCTGGACACCTTCCAGCACCTCCAGACCTTTCCTGTCACAGAGGCTCCAGCACTGCACACAGCACTTGAGGTGTGGTCTCACAGACCTCACAATTCACAGCACTTGAGGTTTTTCTAAGCCACAGGTCATTCAGATTGGGGTTATTTCTGTTGCAGTCTGCTCCTTTAATTAACACATTTCAATGGCAATTAGAAAGGTTCATTTTGCTTCTAGAGAGGTTTATGATACATCCTCACTTTTCTCTTAACTATTCACACTGTTTTAATTGCTGCTTTGAAGAGGGTAAGTTAAATTCTCCTGAGGCTCATTAGTCAATTCTACTCTTCTGCCNGAGAAGGCTTCCAGGAGACCTTGGAGTGGCCTTGCAGGATCTGAAGGGGGTTCCAGGAAGGCTGGGGAGGGACTATTGACAAGGGCTTGGAATGCCAGGACAAGGGGAATGGGTTTGAAGTGGCAGAGGGGAGATTGAAAGTGGATGTTAGGAGGAAGTTGTTTGCGGTGAGGGTGGTGAGACACTGGCACAGGTTGAGGGTGGTGAGACACTGGCACAGGTTGCCCAGGGAGGCTGTGGAGCACAGAAGCACAGAATGTGATCAAAGATCACATTCTGTGCTCCACAACCTCCCTGGAGGTGTTCAGGACCAGGCTGGTTGAGACCTTAAGCAACCTGTTGTAGTGGGAGGTGTCCCTGCCTATGGCATGGGGAGGTTGGAACCGGCTGAGCTTTGAGGTCCCTTCCAACCTAAAGCATTCTTTGATTCTATGACTCCCTCTGCTGCAGGGCAGCCCTGGCTGAGAGGTTGTTCAGGGAGTCACCAATGCTGATTTGCTTCTCCTTTGCAGGCAGCCCAAGTGACACAGCAGCTTCCTGGAGCAAGGCAGAGCCAGGAGGTGGAGAGGTGGCGAAGGCTGGCACAACGCAAGAACCAGGAGCTGGAGAGATTTCGAGTGGAGCTGGACTCCATGCTGGATGTTTTAAGGGAACTGCAGAAACAAGGAGTGGTTATTCCTGCCCCCAATTCCACTGGCTTCAGCATGGCAGGCAGCTGCTGAAAGACATAATCAGAGAGGAGTTGATTTGGGCTGAGGAATGTTGACATTCCAAGTAGTGCGTAGAAGAGGTTGTTAGAAGTCATTCACTTAACCTTTGTAGACTGAATGGCAGCCTCAGCTTCTGGAGTCTTCCTCATCCAAAGGTAGTGCTGCACTGAGCCTACTCAAGTTGTATGTCTTGTGTTTTGTTAGTAATAAAGCCCCAGGCAATTTTAAACAAACACCTTTAGCAACAGTCAAGTTACTCCATCAAGTCAGTTTGCAGTCAGAAATTCCTCTTCATAGCATCACAGAATGGTTTAGGTTGGAAGGGAGCTCAAAGCTCAGCCAGTTCCAACCCCCCTGTGCCATAGGCAGGGACACCTCCCACTAGTACAGGTTGCTCAAGGACTCATCCAGGTTGGCCTTGAACACCTCCAGGGAGGTTGTGGAGCACAGAAGACCTCCAGGGAGGTTGTGGAGCACAGAAGCACCCAACGTGATCTTTGATCACGTTGGGTGCTTCTGTGCTCCACAACCTCCCTGGGCAACCTGTGCCAGTGTCTCACCACCCTCAACCTGTGCCAGTGTCTCACCACCCTCACTGCACAGAACTTCTCCCTAACATCCACTTTCAATCTCCCCTCTGCCAGCTGCAATGCAATGGCACTAATGAAGCAGTTGAACAGCAGCAGACCCAACACTGATCCCTGGGGGACTCCACTCTCCAGCTGGACCTGGCTTGGTGATTCTCCAGCAGTCTCAGCAGTGCAGAAAGGGGGAAAACACCCTGAGATGGAACAAGAGCTAATGAACCAGGGCCCTAATTAGCCTCAGTGGGATCTGAGACAGAGAATTCTCCTCCCCCTGTGGTTTTTAGGCCACACTGCTTCCTCATGCACTTCCAAGAAGCAATCTAAAGGCTGGCTTCAAAGAACCTTAGACCTCATTTCTTTGAATCATTGCCTTATATTTTAGCTGGAATTCCTTTGTTTACAGCAAAGCAGGAAGAAAACTCCCACAGTAATCCCATTTTCAAACACTGTTGAATTCCAGGTACTTCTTTTACCCTGCTCAAAACATTTTCTATTCTTTTCACACTGAACCAACTCAGTGCTGTGTTTTTTTGGTTTTTTTTTCTGGGAAAAGCTGAGTGGGATTTTAAGCATCTTAGACAGAGTTCTTTATTACACCAATACCTTTTCCCCTGAGGTAAAGCAGCACATCTATTTGGCTTGGAAAATGGAAAAAGAGATTAGTTTTGCAGCCTTCAGGAGCTGTTCTTTTGCAAGGTTTCTGCCTTTTGACTGTTTTAATGCAGAGGCAGAACAGAAATCTGACTCAGGCTCCAGTGCTGCCACAGGGCTCCTGAAGTCACAGAATCATAGAATGGTTTAGGTTGGAAGGGACCTCAAAGCTCAGCCTGTGCCATAGACAGGGACACCTCCAACTAGCACAGGTCACTCAAGGCCTCATCCAGCCTGGTCCTGAACACCTCCAGGGAGGTTGTGGAGCACAGAAGCACCCAACGTGATCTTTGATCACGTTGGGTGCTTCTGTGCTCCACAACCTCCCTGGNAGCTTGTCCTCAGAGCAGAGCTGCTGCAGCCCTGTGATCAGAGGGTGGACAGAGACAATAATTTAAAAACAGAGAACAAACCAAGAAGGGGGGAAAGAAAAACCAAACAACACCAGGAAGCAAAAACAATCCTGGGCAAAAGATTTAGAGCACAGGAATCAAGCATTCAGTGTTTCAGTTGTCTGAACCAGATTCTGTCCAGCACAGCCATTCCTTACCTGCCACCAAAAGCACAGCTCTGAAATACCTTCAATGAAAGAGAGCAGAAGGCCCAGAAAGGCTTCAGACTGGACACCCACAGCAGTGTTACCTTGAAAAGACCTTTCAGTCAATGATGTGATGGGAGGGCTGCAGCACAGGTTTGCTCTCTGAAATGCTGGGTGGCTCTGAGATGAGAAGGTCATCCTCTGCTAGGGAAGAGTTCTGCTCAGTGTTCACAAAGTTTGGAATGTTAAATTTGGCAAGGCTAAGGCTTAGGTCCTCCTCAAACATTCCACTGCTCCTGGGAACTTCCTGGAAGTGGATGTTACTCTCCAGGCCTGGACCTCTCAGACTTTGTCTTGCTCTGCCCAAATGTTCCACTTCATTAATACAGAAATGGAAAAGGGACTGAGATTCTTCAGCTACCTGCTGAGAAAAGACCTTCTCTGCCTCCAGGGGTCTTCCAAAGTCTGCCACAAAGCTGTTCAGGCGAAGCCTTTTTTCAGAAGGTTCTGCATTGCTAGGGAGGGAAAGGGAAAAAAAAGATGCAGTGAACACCAGCAGAGGATTCTTTGAGTGCTCTCCAGCAAGTTTGGCTTCAGCAAAGGTGAGCAAGTTGAAAAGCCAGCACTAGGGCTTAGTGTCTGCTGAGGGCTTAGGCCTGGATGTGTCATGCTCCTTCTCTGTGTGAAGTTATCAGCACTCTTCAGTGGCACTTGTGGTAATCAGGAGGCTGTCAGCAGCAGCTCCCTGAGCCACTCCTCACCACTTCCCTCTTGCTATCAAGGAAGATGCCTGACAGAACACTTAAGAGGAAGATCTTTGATGAAGGAAATCTTTCTGCCACTCAGGGCACTGTGTGGGTGCTTGGTTGTCCAGACATCAACCATCCCTCCCACTGACTTCACTCAACCACACTCAGACTTCCAAATGAGGAGAGCTGAAACTGAAGACTTGCCATAAAGCCTGGCAGGAAGGACATCCTAACATCTTAAAGAGTTCTCCAGGAGCCTCAGCTCAAAGCAGGTGGAATCTGCATGAGCTTGTGGAGGAAGCATGCAAGGGGTGAGCAAAGCTCAAGCTAGGTGGAAGTTTTACAGCTAAAGACATTACTTTTTACCACTGGCACAGGCTGCCCAGGGAGGTGGGTGTGGCCCCATCCCTGGATATCAGAGCCATAGAATCAGCCAGGCTGGAAGAGAGCTCCAAGCTCCCCCAGCCCAACCTAGCACCCAGCCCTACCCAACCAACCAAACCATGGCACTCAGTGCCTCATCCAGGCTGTTCTTCAACACCCCCAGGGATGGGCACTCCACCACCTCCCCAGGCAGCCCATTCCAATGCCAATCACTCTCTCTGCCAACAACTTCCTCCTAACATCCAGCCTGAACCTGCCCTGGCACAGCTTGAGGCTGTGTCCTCTTCTTCTGGCCCTGGGTNTTTAAAGTGAGGCTGGAGAGGGCTGTGGGCAACCTGATCTAGTTGAGGATGTCCCTGCTGACTGCAGAGGGGCTTGGACTGGATCACCTTAGAGGTCACTTCCAACCCAGACCATTCTCTGATTCTATAATAACTGTACCCAATGTGGTGCCAGAGAAGCTCTGCACTGCTCTTAAGAAATTTCAGATCTGCCTTTTGGAGGTCACTTCCAACCCAGACCATTCAAAGATTACAGA
The DNA here is from genome assembly GCA_013399055.1 of Ramphastos sulfuratus. NCBI lineage: Eukaryota > Metazoa > Chordata > Aves > Piciformes > Ramphastidae > Ramphastos > Ramphastos sulfuratus. The sequence continues at coordinate 7,352 of WBNM01041275.1, forward strand.
AGTAAGTACCACAACCCTTGCCAGGCTGAGGTTATCTCCTATCATCACAAAAGGCAATTCACTGCTCTCTGAAAGGCAGGAAAGGTATCCAGAGGGCAAGCAGTGAAAAAAATCTAAACATATCCTCTGAAGAGAAGCTTTGTCAAGGAAGAATTAATAACTCACAGTGTTTACAGGTGAACACCTAGCAGGAGACACTGGAGCCAGATCATTGATCAGCCAAAGGTGCAGCCAGCACTGACAGATTTTAAAAGCTCTGTCATGTATTTCACTCAAGTCACAGGCTCACAGATGGCAGAGCTTGGAAGGGACCTCCATAATCATCCAGTTCAAGCCCCCTGCCAGAGCAGGAGCAGAGAATCCAGCACAGGGCACACAGCAACACATCCAGGCAGGGCTGGAAAGGCTCCAGAGGAGGAGACTCCACAACCTCTCTGGGCAGCCTGTGCCAGGGCTCTGGGACCCTCACACTCAACAAGTTCTTGCTCATGTTGAGCTGGAACCTCCTGTGCTGCAGTTTCCATCCCTTGCCCTTGTCCTATGGCAGGGCACAAGTGAGCAGAGCCTGTCCCTGTCCCTTCCTTCCTGCCCCCCAGCCCTCAGCTCTTGACAGACATTGCTCAGATCCCCTCTCAGCCTTCTCCTCTGCAGCCTAAGCAGCCCCAGGGCTCTCAGCCTCTCCTCCTCAGGCAGTGCTCCAGTCCCTGCAGCATCCTTGCAGCCCTTTGCTGGCCTCTCTGCAGCAGATCCCTGTCCCTCCTGAGCTGGGGAGCACAGAGCTGGATGCAATATTCCAGCTGGGGTTTCACCAGGGCAGAGTAGAGGGAGAGGAGAACCTCCCTGGCTCTGCTGGGCACACTCCTCTCAATGCCCCCCAGGACCCCATTGGTTTCTTGCCCACCAGGGCACATTGCTGTGCCATGCAGCACTTGGTGCCCACCAGCACTCCCAGCTCCTTCTCCTCAGAGCTGCTCTCCAGCAGTCACCTCCCAGCCTGTGCTGCTGCAGTTTGTTGTTCCTTCCCAGGTGCAGGACTCTGCTCTTGTCCTTGCTGAACCTCATTTGGTCCCTCCCTGCCCAGCTCTCAGCCTGGCCCAGTCTCCCTGCATGGCCTCACAGCCTGCAGCTGTCTCAGCCAAGCCTCCCAGTTTGCTCTCATCAGCAAACCTGCCAGCTCAGCCTGCAGTAGAGGTGTGTTTTTGAAGGCCATTTTTAAAGGCAGATACAAACTGCTCTCTCCTCCTGAGTGATGAGCCCAGCTATCAATTCAGGCAGAAGTTCAGAAGGGTTGTCAACAAATCTGTTTGTCACACAAGCTGAATGCTCTACACCTACCAACATGCAAGCAGGAGGGCAGCAGGCTCTGCTATTTCCATGACTAATTACATTTCTGCCTCTCCTCATCCATACCCTGACTGGTTTGGGGTTGGGTTTATGGGTGGGGAATGGCTGAGAGCAGCCCTGAGGAACAGGCCCTGGGGGTCTGGGGTGATGAAAAGCTCAAGATGAGGCTGCAGTGTGAGTGCAGCCCAGACAGCAACTGTGTGCTGGGCTGCAGTGAGAGCAGTGTGGGCAGCAGGGCAAGGGAGGGGATTCTGCCCCTTTGCTCTGCTCTCCTCAGACCCCAGCTGCAGTCCTGGGTGCAGTTCTGGAGCCCCCAGCACAGGAAGGACATGGAAGTGTTGGAGCCAGTGCAGAGGAGGCCACAAAGATGCTGAGAGGGCTGCAGCAGCTCTGCTGTGAGGACAGGCTGAGAGAGTTGGGGCTCTGCAGCCTGGAGANTCCAACCTTCCCATTCTATGATTCTGTGATTCCTGGTGTGAGAATGCAGCCAATTCCAAATCTCCTGAAGATGCTATCATAGCCCTTTAGTGTGAGCCAAGAGAAGCAGGCTGCTGGCAGAATCAGAGTGTTCTGCTGTGGATTCACCTCTCTGAACACAGTTAAGACTCATCTCTCACCTTAATGGTACTTTAAAGAACAGCCAAATTGGCTCCCTGCAGTCAGAGACACATCCATCAACCAGGCTGCCTTTCTCCCAGGACCCAGGAATCCCTTTCACATCCAGTTCTAAAGGAGGGCTGCAAGACAGCCCAGTAATGAGAATTCATGGAGAATTCACTCAGGTGTAAGGACAGAAGATGCAGCAAACTAAAACCACAGGCAGCACTGCTGTGGCTGTTTGAGCCTAGCTGCTTTGAAACCTGTGGAGTTACAGAGCCCCAGAAGCTAGAAAGGCCCAGGAGGAGCACCAGAAAGTGTCATCTTTGTATTTCCTACCCAGACATTTGGCTGAAAAGTCAGCTTCTTGCCTTTCCCCTTCCTCTCAGGAAGGCTGAGCAGGTTTTATCCTGTGGGGGAGAGAAGAATCATAGAATCACAGAATCAGTCAGGGCTGGCAGGGACCACAAGGAGCAGCCAGTTCCAACCCCCCTGCCCTGGGCAGGGACACCTCACACTAGGTCAGGCTGTCCACAGCCTCATCCAGCCTGGCCTTAAACACCTCCAGGCAGGGAGAAGGAGGGAGAGGCAGAGAGGGACAGGGAGGGACAGGCTGCTTTAAAAAGTGATCAGCACTAACCACTGCCTTTCACAATCTTCTCACCATTGCTACCTGCCTGCAAGGAGATCTCACTCCCCAGAGGGACTTTTTACTTCTGCTTTCTAGCACACAAACCTGAGGATTCAAACTTTTTATCAGAGGAAGGGGCACTGGCAGCCTGCATGCTGTGCAGATCAGGAGTTCAGGCAAGGTGTGGTCTGCATATACTTACCAGCCAGAAAGAACAAGGGGAAAAACAAAGAAAAAGGAAAAAACAGAGGCTGGGTTGTGAGTTGCAGGGCACCTTGGTGTGAAATAAATGTGGAACTGATCTGTAGTGCAGCATCTGCTGGGATTTCTCAGCAGAAATCAGCACAGGAGAAGCACAGTGCTAAAGGAAGATGCTGAAGTTACTCCTGACACCTACCTTTTGGACTTCAACACCCAAACAAGTGGAAACTCACTTGTCTTCAGCTTCTGCACTGCTTTGGATCTGTACATACCCTGGCAGTAAGCACAGCTGTGTGCTGTACTCCATCAGAGCAGGAGCCTGCCTAGAACAAACCCCCCTAATGTCACAACAGTGATCTAAAGCCACCTAAAGTGGCAGTCTGACCATCAACTGCCTCTGAGCATGAAAATGCACACCTGCAGATATTCCCTTTCCTTACTGCATGCCTGCTGACTGCCAGGGGCAGCAAGGGGAGCTGCAGAGTCCTGCACCTGGGGAGCAACAATAAACTGCAGCAGCACAGGCTGGGAGGTGACTGCTGGAGAGCAGCCTGTGGAGAGGGACCTGGGAGTGCTGGTGGGCACCAAGTGCTGCATGGCACAGCAATGAGCCCTGGTGGGCAAGAAACCAATGGGGTCCTGGGGGGCACTGAGAAGAGTGTGCCCAGCAGAGCCAGGGAGGTTCTTTTCCCTCTCTGCTCTGCCCTGCTGAGGCCTCACCTGGAATGCTGCATCCAGTTCTGGGCTCCCCAGCTCAGGAGGGACAGGGATCTGCTGGAGAGAGGCCAGCAAAGGGCTACAAGGATGCTGCAGGGACTGGAGCACTGCCTGAGGAGGAGAGGCTGAGAGCCCTGGGGCTGCTTAGGCTGCACAGGAGAAGGCTGAGAGGGGATCTGAGCAATGTCTGTCAAGAGCTGAGGGCTGGGGGGCAGGAAGGAAGGGACAGGGACAGGCTCTGCTCACTTGTGCCCTGCCATAGGACAAGGGCAAGGGATGGAAACTGCAGCACAGGAAGCTGCAGCTCAGGATGAGGAAGTACTTGTTGAGTGTGAGGGTGCCAGAGCCCTGGCACAGGCTGCCCAGAGAGGTTGTGGAGTCTCCTTCTGTGGAGCCTTTCCAGCCCTGCCTGGATGTGTTCCTGTGTGCCCTGTGCTGGATTCTCTGCTCCTGCTCTGGCAGGAGGGTTGGACTGGAAGATCTCCAGAGGTCCCTTCCAACCCCCTAACATCCTGTGAGCCTGTAAGAACAGTTCTACAGAAGTGGTCTCCTAGAAGAGCTTGGAAGAAAGGTCACTTGAAGCAAGAACAGGCTGCACCCTTTCATAAGAACAGACCAGAGCAATTCAGTGCTCAGCCAGTGCTTGTCCCTGCTTGTGTTTGAGGGCCTGCTGCAAGGCCAGATGTGCTGCTCAGCAGGGCTGGATTTGCTGCTGCAGGTTTTCAGACTCACTCTTGATGTGGTGCTCCTGTCTTGGTCAGCAGGGTGAGGACAAAAAACATGAAGATGACAAAAACAGCCAGGCCGACCCAAAATCCGATCACGATGGAGTCTGGTGGGAGAGAGAAGAGGAGGATCAGCACTGCCCCTGCACAACTGCAACCCCCAAAAAGGCATTTTGCAACTTGTTCCTGGGTGGCAAAGAGGAAAGGATGATGAGATTTGTTCTGTTCTTTGCAGGGAGGGTGGTGAGACACTGACACAGGTTGCCCAGGGAGGTTGTGGGGCACAGAAGAACCGAATGTGATCTTGGGTCACATTAGGTGACTCTGTCTTCCACCANTGCTTCTGTGCTCCACAACCTCCCTGGAGGTGTTCAGGACCAGGCTGGATGAGGCCTTGAGTGACCTGCACTAGTGGGAGGTGTCCCTGCCTATGGCAGGGGGTTGGAACTGGATGATCTCTGAGGTCCCTTCCAACCTTAGCATTCTATGAACCATTTAAGAGAGGTCCAAGTAGGACAAACACACTTGCAGGCAATAATCCTTTGATAAGTATGGCCCAAAGTTCCTGAGCACCAACTCAAAATAGGACCTGGTCCAGGATTCACAGGACACAGCTACTTTTTCACCTGTCACTTCACTTTCTTTATCCAAACACTCAAAACTTCCCATGGAAGTGAAAAAAATAAACAGAAACACCAACAGCTGTATCCTATCTACCCTTAAATTCTCACTGCACAACTGAACCTCAAAGATCCTCACTGCCTCTACCTTTATGTGAAGATCTTTGGCCTGTTCATCTCCCACAGGACACCCTAAAAACAAAGCCTCAGCCCTCCTGCCTGATGCTTGCCCCTCACAGTTAATCACACTCCTGCTGTCAAGTTTCTTCCACACTAAAAGGCAGATCTGGAAACTGGAAATCAATTCCAACCATTTGCTCTTTCTCTGCAGTATCCAAGTGCCTGCTGCACCTTCAGCTGTTCTCCCTGGGAGAATAATTTATCACAATCAAGTCACTCCTTAATCTCTTTTTTTTTTTTTTTCCTGGTAAGCTAAGGAGGTTAAATTTCAAGCCTCCTGCTGCAATGTCTCTTCCACCTCTCCTCTGCCACATCTCCCCCATCTCAAAACCTCTTGTAAAATAACTAGAGGGTGGTTTGAGGACAGGTTTCCATCATGGGAGGGGTCTGCAATACTCCTTTCTGCTCTAATTCCATGCATTATAAGGCTTCCATGACTTCCAGAACCATTCTCTAAGCACAGTCTGTGTTCAGTGGCTCAAGATGCATCCTGGGTTTGGTTGACTAATCCACAACAGCTCATAGGAAAGCTCCAGGGGGGACCTGACAGCAGCCTGCCAGTGCCTGAGGGGGCTGCAAGAAGGCTGCAGAGAGACTGTTTGCAAAGGGCTGCAGGGACAGGATGAGGGCAATGGCTGCAAAGTAGAGCAGAGCAGCTTGAGATTGGATGTGAGGAACAGGTTCTGCAGCAGGAGGCTGCTGGAACACTGCAATAGGTTGCCCAGGGAGGTGGCTGTGGCCTCATGGCTGGAGNGATCAAAGATCACATTCTGTGCTTCTGTGCTCCACAATTTCCCTGGGCAACCTGTGCCAGTGTCTCACTACCCTCACTGCAAACAACTTCCTCCTAACATCCAGTTTCTCCCCTCTGACACTTCAAACCCATTCCCCTTGTCCTGCCATTCCAAGCCCTTGTCAATAGTCCCTCCCCACCCTTCCTGGAGCCCCCCTCAGATCCTGCAAGGCCACTCCAAGCTCTCCTGGAAGCCTTCTCTTCTCCAGGCTGCAGAGCCCCAACTCTCTCAGCCTGTCCTCACAGCAGAGCTGCTGCAGCCCTCTCAGCATCTTGGTGGCCAACTCCCCTGCCACAGCAGCATCACCCAGAGCAGATCACACAGAACACATCCAGGCAGCTCTGGACTAGCTCCAGAGAGGGAGACTCCACAACCCCCCTGGGCAGCCTCTTCCAGGGTTCTCTCATGCAGAAGAAAAGCAGAGACACAGAATAATAACCCATTGTCATTATCTCTTAAGATATTATCTCCCACTGCTGAGAATGACAAAAAAATAATATTTTTTGTACAATAATCATTTAGAAATGAGGAGAAGGAACATTAAGATGGGGAAGATCAGCTACAGGAGAAGTCTGTCTCCACTGAACTTACATTTATGAGCTTTCAAGCCTTCGAATGACACTGGTCCATACTCGTAGTACTCATACTCCCAGGTGTAATCAGAGTTAGACAAAGCCTGCTGGGAGGTTCTGTTAGACAGCAGCCTTGGGGCAGACATCTTGCACCTCAGGAAACAGACACCTGTGGGACAGGAAATGTGTTAATAGCTCACAGACCTGTAGTGCATCTCGGATTTGATGGGACTCTTCCTCAGCACCTTCTCTCAAGGCTCTCATCTGGTCCTTTAAACTCTGCTGCCTCATCAGAGAGGGCTATCGCCACCCCCACCCCCCCACTCCCATTGCCTGGCTGTCCAAGGGCTTCTTTCTGTCACCACAGGGCTTTCCTCTTCAGTGGAAAGAAGAAAATCCACATCCAGCTCCACAGAGATGCCTCTAAGCATACAGAAACTGTCCAAGCCAGGCTGCTCAATTGGAGTACAGCTCCAAGCCTGCCAGGGACTATTGCCAAGGGCTTGCAATGCCAGGCCAAGGGGCAATGGGTTTGAACTGGCAGAGGGGAGATTGGAACTGGATGTTAGGAGGAAGTTGTTTGCAGTGAGGGTGGTGAGACACTGGCACAGGTTGCCCAGGGAGGTTGTGGCTGCTCCCTCCCTGGAGCTGTTCAAGGCCAGGTTGGAGGAGGCCTTGAGTGACCTGTGCTAGTGGGAGGTGTCCCTGCCTATGGCAGGGGGTTGGAACTGGATGATCCTTGAGGTCTCCTTCCAACCTTCCCATTCTATGATAATCCCAGAGATCACCAACCTCAGCAGCTCAGGGGCAATGCTGCCATGAAAATCTGTGTGGCCAGACTGGAAGGGCTGCACTAACCACAACAAAGCCCAGCTGGTGTTAGCACTGCTGCCACTCAAGGTGCCACTTGCAGCAGAGAGGAACACACTGGTAGCAAGTTCATGGATTCTGCAGGAGGCAGTCAGAGTCTGCTGCTCTGAGGGACTGGGATCAGATGGACAAAAGGAGCTTTGTGAGGACCAGCAGTGTGGCATCTGAGAGGGAATAACCACATGCAGGCTGTGGGCTGCCTGCTGGGGAACAGCTCTGCAGTGAGACACTGGCACAGGTTGCCCAGGGAGGTTGTGGNCCAGGGAGGTTGTGGAGCACAGAATCACCCAACCTGATCTTTGATCAGGTTGGGTGATTCTGTGCTCCACAACCTCCCTGGAGGTCTTGTGTGCTCCACAACCTCCCTAGAGGTGTTCAAGGCCAGGCTGGACAAGCCCTTGAGTGACCTATACTGAATTAACAGGAGTCTAGCCAGCAGGCCCAGACAAGTGTTTGACTCTTCTCTACTCAGCTCTGGTTAGACTGAATCTGGAGTATGCACCAAATTCTCATATTCCCAATAACAGAAATTCATAAGCTGGGGCCAGACCAGGGAAAGGTCACAGAGCTGAGGCACAGGATGCATGGGAGACCACAACTGGGGGTGTTCAGCCTGGAGAAGAGAAGGTGCAGGGAGACCTTAGGACAACCTACAGTCAGTGAGTGCAGAGATCACAGATGTCAGGGGTTGGAAGGGACCTCTGGAGATCTTCCAGTCCAACCCCCTTCCAGAGCAGGAGCAGAGAATCCAGCACAGGTCACACAGGAACATATCCAGACAGGGCTGGAAAGGCTCCAGAGAAGGAGACTCCACAACCTCTCTGGNCTCCCCTTGCAAACAGTCAGCAGGCATGCAGTAAGGAAAGGGAAATCTCCCTCAGCCTCTCCTCATCAGGCAGTGCTCTAGCCCCTTCATCATCTGCATAGGTAAAGAGCTTCACCTTGCCCTCAGCCTCATTTAGGCACTCCAAGCACCCAGCAAGAATGAACAGCCTGAAGCACCAAGAGGAGGAAGGAAAAAAAGAGATGATTGTAATGGACAACCCAAAAGTTCATGGCTGAGAATGCTTCCTACTCTCTCCTGCCACTCACTTAAGGACATGACAGAGGTCAGTCTGATCTGTATTAACATTGAAGTTTCTCCTTTGCTTTCCCAGTGGCTAGAACCCTTATTTCCTGGAATCAGAGAGAATATCTAATTAAGCTTTAGACAGCATTTTTCTTCTTTAGGATCAGCTGAAGCAACTGTGCAGGGCCACAAGGATGAGCAGAGGGCTGGAGCTGCTCTGCTGTGAGCAGAGACTGAGGCAGTTGGGGCTGTGTAGGCTGGAGAGGAGAAGGCTCCCAGGGGACCTTCTTGTGGCCTTGCAGCATCTGAAGGGGGCTACAAGAAAGTTGGGGAGGGACTTTTAAGGGTGTCAGGCAGAGACAGGACTGGGGGGAATGGAACAAAGCTGGGAATGGGGAGAGTCAGACTGGATGTTAGGAAGAAGTTGTTGAGCATGAGGGTGGTGAGAGCCTGGCAGGGGTTGCCCAGGGAGGTGGTGGAAGCCTCATCCCTGGAGGTGTTCAAGGCCAGGCTGGATGAGGCTGTGGCCAGCCTGAGCTAGTGGGAGGTGTCCCTGGGCATGGCAGGGGGGTTGGAACTGGATGGTCCTTGTGGTCCCTTCCAGCCCTGACTGAGCCTCTGATTCCTCTGAGCCCGATTGATTCTGTGATGCTGTGAACTGCTGCCTCTGGCAGAAGCAGTGCTGCAGCAGGCCACAGAAGGACTGAAGGTGCCAGTAAGGGCTGCAGGAGGTGCACTTCAGTGCTCTTTCTGCCAGCAATGGGCAGCAGCCTTCATTCCCCAGCTCTGAGGCGGGACAAAGAGCTCCTCTTAGCTGACCCTGCAGAGTGGTTTTGGGGGCAACACAGGAGCTCAGACAAACATGAAAGCCCCTCTTTGGGCTTTGATGTGTGTGGATACAGACAGCCTTTCCTCCCTCTGGCTTGCTTCTTTCAGGAGCAAGTAAGTGAGCAGCAGAAAGCTTTGCTTTGATCACAGAAGCCCCAAAGCAGGGCTGTGCTCAGTGCTGCTAGCCAGGTAATTCAGGCAGGTCAGCCTTAACCACCTCTCTCTGGAGCACTGCTTGCTCTCTGCAGATGAAAGATGTCAACAAGTACACAAACAGTCCCCACACAGGCACAACTGCAGCTGCTGGAGCTCAATTATGCCTCCATGAGAACTTGTTAGTGTAGGAGTCTGTGAGGTCAGAGCCTGCTTGCCAGAAATGCCTCAGCAAACCACTCTGACTTGGGCTGTGTTTGCACAAAACCTACATCCTTGAACTGCAGCAAGCAGCAGGGAATCAAACACTGCTGCAGCTGGACTGCTTGCTCCAGCCTGGACATCATCAACATACTGCATAAAGCTCACAGCCACTTACCTCTCAAAATGAGTCACTGTGAAGGCAAACCTGGACGTAGGTCAGAGCTGAAGCACAACTTCATGGCTTACAACACCACTGGGGCAATTTGCGTACATCTGAAAGTGGCAACAACCACCTCTGAACCCAACCTGCAGGCACAAGAACAAATCCATGTGGAGCACTCAATGCACTGTTCACTTCTGAAGCAGAAGAAGCCACCAATATGGTAGAGGCAAGCATCTTGGTTGAGGTTTTATATCCAAAACTACACTTATTTTTCCACATCCTTCCATTCTGCTTACTGCCACAGAGCCTAAATGCTTTACAGACTTCAGAATAAACAAACAGACTGTCAGGCCCTTGCAAACTGTGATCCCAAAGCCAGGCAGGAAAACAAAAATGGAGTAGCAGCACTTCAAACTGTGAGAAGACATAGCAGAGATTGAGAGAATCACAGAATCAGTCAGGGCTGGAAGGGACCACAAGGACCATCCAGTTCCAACCCCCCTGCCATGCCCAGGGACACCTCACACTAGATCAGGCTGGCCACAGCCTCATCCAGCCTGGCCTTAAACACCTCCAGGGATGAGGCTTCCACCACCTCCCTGGGCAACCTGTGCCAGTCTCTCACCACCCTCATGCTGAACAACTTCCTAATATCTAATCTAAATCTGCCCTCCTCTAGCTGGATCCATTCCCCCCAGTCCTATCCCTACCTCACAGAGTAAAAAGTCCCTCCCCAGCTTTCTTGTAGGCTCCCTTAAGCTACTGAAAGGTCACAATAAGATGTGGCATGAGCCCTAGCAGACACCTTTCAGAAGCTGCTGGCTGAGAGCAGCTAACAACTCAGGCTACTCCCACATACCTCAAGTCCCAGTACCAGCAACTATATCCTGCAAGGGGGAGAAAGGGAACCAGCCACCCCCACCTTCCTTTTTACTGCATCCCAAGGACTATGAACTGAACTCAGAGGGAAAAGTCATTGAAAATAAACCTCATGCACAAGCTTTATTGGGGAGGTTGGAACTAGATCATCTTTGAGGGGTCCCTTCCATCCATTGGCTAGATGGTGGCACACAGNGTACCTGCAGTGGTGATGCTGGGCATGGTGAAGATGGGCTTCAGCCCATCCCAGAAGTCCATCTTGGTCTGTCTCATAACAGTGGATGGCTCTGTTGTGGTGACAGACATGTAGGAGCTCATCCCTTCACTGGATGCTCCTCAGAAGTGCAGCAGCCCTGTCCACGCCCACACCCACTGCCACTTCCTGGTGACAGTGCTGCCCATTGTGATGTGGCAACCACTGACTTGTTGCCCTCTGTGATGGGGCTGCCACTGGCTCCTTCCTCCATGCCTGGTGGCCAGTTTATGTCCTCCCATACTGCTTCAGCTCCATAATTCTTTGCAATGTCCTCAGCACCAATGCCAACTCTTTGCTGGCACATGTTGGACAAACTCCTTGTTTCATTCTCATCTGCCTCAAACAGTAGTCCACAGCCCACAGATCTTTCACAGAACTGCAGAATGGGTTGGAAGGGTGTACTGGTTNTGTAAGGTAAAGCAGACCTCCTCCATCTTTCTGCAAGCCTAGCACAGAGCTTTTGCTCTGAACAAGCTGTGACACTCCCAAGCACTGATGAGAATGAAGCCTGCAGGAAATACTTAACCAAATGTTCCTTGCTTCTTGCCTGCTCTCCAGATTCTGCACAGGCAGGATTGGAGATCAAATCTGTGCTCTTTTCAGGGGAATAATCAGTCTGCCCACCTGCATTAAAAAGAGGAAAACAAGCTGTACAAAACAAGTGAAGCTCACCACAAGAAATAGAAAAGTACCTAAGAGCTGACTGCACAATTAAATAGAAACAAAGGAATCACAGATGCCAACTGGAGTGCATAATACTTGGGGCTTTTCTTGGAGAGAAAATAAAGCATGGATGTCAACAGCAGTTGGTTATGTTTGGTGCTGACAAACAGCATC
>WBNM01041278.1:0-13824 GCA_013399055.1 Ramphastos sulfuratus
CAGGGGGTGGATGGGACCTCTGGAGTTCAATCCCACGACCCCTGGCAGAGCAGGATCAGCTAGANGCCAGAGCAGGATCACCTAAAGAAGGTGACACAGGAACACGCTGAGGCAGGTTTTGAATGTCTCCAGAGATGAAGACTCTACCGCCTCTCTGGGCAGCTAGCTCCACTGCTTCATCACCCTTAAGTTAAAGTACCTGCTCATGTTTAGATGGAACTTCTGCTGTTCAAGTTTGTGCCCATTACTGCTTGGCCTGTCACTGGGCACCACTGAAAAAAAGGACTGACCCCATCCTTCTGACACCCATTTCCTAGGAGATTTTTATAGCAATGCTATCAATAGCATAAAGAATAAGAATAATAGTAATAATAAATAACAATAATAACAATAACAAATAATAATAATTATTATTAATAATAATAATAATGAGGGGAAGGGGAAGTGGAAGGAGAAGGAGAAGGAGAAGGAGAAGGAGAAGGAGAAGGAGAAGGAGGAGAATAATTGNTAAGAACAACAGCAAGAAAAAAAAGAAGGAAAATAAGGAGGTAGAAGAAGAACACCAAACCCCATAAAGTTACAAACCCACCACATTTAAGACAACTTAGAAAGTTTTCAGTTGCCTTTAATGGTAAGAAAGTGAAGGTTTATTTTTAACTGAAGCTTTTCCTAAAGCACCATTTTATTTTATTTATTTTTTACTTTATTTTCAGTTTTCCAGCACGATGGCAGTGCCTGGAACCTGACTTGTTATTTTCATACTAAGTCATCATTGTCACCATCAGCACTGGGACAGGAGCCACACCGATCACAACACTCTCGGTGGAAGAGTCTTGGTGGCTTTGTGGTTTCTTGAATAAATATCAGTAATTCAATTTTGGTGGCTGTTACATTTGTGGAATGTGATATTTGGGAGGGTCTGAGAGCTGAAAAACATTCTGCTTCAGGAAATAAGTGCTTTCAATTTGGCCACAGTGGATGGAAGAAGAGCTTTTTGCTTTGCTTTGCTTTGCTTTTTCTTATTGGAGGACAAGAGCAAATAAGGTCTCCACAACGTGTAACAGCAACTGATAGAAATCAACTCCCTGATGAAGAGATGTTGTCTCTTTTAGATATGCTGATCATGCTTAGCTCAGCAGTTCTCTGTGTTCCTGTCTGAGAGTAGCATTCAGTTCTGATACTGGAAAATCTCATAGAATCATAGATTGGAAGGGACCTCAGAGATCATCTAGAATCATAGAATCATAGAATCAGCCAGGTTGGAAGAGACCTCCAAGCTCATCCAGTCCAACCTATCACCCAACCCTATCCACTCAACTAGACCATGGCACTAAGTGCCCCATCCAGGCTTTGCTTGAACACCTCCAGGAATGGGGACTCCACTACCTCCCTGGGCAGCCCATTCCAATGCCAATCACTCTTGCTGTAAAGAACTTCCTCCTAACATCCAGCCTGAACCTGCCCTGGCACAGCTTGAGGCTGTGTCCCCTTGTTCTGTTGCTGGTTGCCTGGCAGAAGAGCCCAACCCCACCTGGCTACAACCTCCCTTCAGGTAGTTGCAGGGAGCAATGTCGTCTGCCCTGAGCCTCCTCTTCTGCAGGCTGCACACCCCCAGCTCCCTCAGCCTCTCCTCACAGGGCTGTGCTCCAGGCCCCTCCCCAGCTTCATTGCCCTCTACTCCACTTCTCAACCAGACTTGGCTGCATCCAAACTGGCCTTTAACACCCCTAGGCAGGAGGTAGCCACAGCCTCCCTGGGCAGCCCATTCCAATGCCAATCACTCTTGCTGTAAAGAACTTCCTCCTAACATCCAGCCTGAACCTGCCCTGGCACAGCTTGAGGCTGTGTCCCCTTGTTCTGTTGCTGGTTGCCTGGCAGAAGAGCCCAACCCCACCTGGCTACAACCTCCCTTCAGGTAGTTGCAGGGAGCAATGTCGTCTGCCCTGAGCCTCCTCTTCTGCAGGCTGCACACCCCCAGCTCCCTCAGCCTGTCCTTACAGCAGAGCTGCTCCAGCCTTTGTAGCATCTTTGTGGCCTACTCTAGCCTCACTCCAACTCTCTGTCCTTGTAATGGGGACAGCAGAAGTGGATGCAATGTTCAATGTGGTGTCTCTATGAGTGGTCTCTGTGAGTGATTCAAGCGAAGGCAAGCCCACAAAGGTCCTCATTTGATTTTACTCTTTCAGCCTCACAGTCTGGATTACCTCTTTCTGCTCAGTGTGTCCAGTTCATACTGCAAAAATCCAGCCCCAGGGGCTAAGCTAGCATTTATTTTCTGAAGCCTTAAAAGACAAAGAAAAAGCTATTTTCAAAATGTGGAAAAAGGAGGGGGGAAAAAACTACCAGACTACAGCTTGCCAGGACTGTGCTCACAGTTCCTGATGTGAAGCAATTCTGTGTTTTCTGTTCTTCAGCTGGCGTCACAAGAACTCACCTCTGCTCCACCTGTTGCCAAATGGGACACATTTGTGAGGAAGCCACATCTAAAGCAAACAAGATGTGAGGACACTGCATACAGTAACTGTGCTGGGCAGAGGCAGTGTTTCTGCCCTTGGATCATCACTGTCAGCTGAGTGCCAAGAAAGCCTGTAGCTGGAAAACTGTCATGCTGCCACAAACCAGGGTGACTAATGTCCTCTTTGGTGCTGTTTAAAGTATCCAGGCCCCTTGAGAGCCTATAAAGACTGAGAAGTGCTATTTCTGGAACACTGTCATAGCATTTGAGTCTGCCTGGCACTGTTAGATCTGCTGCTTATGAGGTTTCCTTTTGGCCTAAACAGTTTACAACTGACAGTGCAAAGGAAAAGGATCTGCTGTGGTCACTGAGTTTGGTCCCTGGGTACCACTGCTTACTCATCCTGCAGCCACCTCCCTAACTGTAGCCACATTTCAAGAGTCAGCCTGGTTTGCAGCCTGCAGCTTCCCTGCCCCCACAGGAAGACCGAGGGTGAAACAACCACCAAAAAAAAAAAATTAAGAGAGCTTTTAAATTGCAACTAACATCATTTCTTTCATCTCTAGCTACAACTTTGCAGTGTAAATATCATGCTGTGATGACTGAAGGCAAAAATGTTGACCTCACTTGGGTGTTTGTTTTGTTTTTTTCTCTCCTTTAAAAGATGTGAGCTCCTTGCAAGAGGAGGGGTCCCCTCCGCAGCAACCCAAGCCAATGGTTTTCTATTTCAGTACAAGAGCTGACAATAAAATAAGTAGCTGTCTACATCCATTCCAGTTAGGAACTACTGGCAAACCTGCAAGTTAAATAAACTCAGAAAGCAGTAAGGAAAGCCACTGAAACAAATTAAATGAACCTTCATCTGGTGTGTTGATCACTCAAAACAAAATGAAGCAAAAGCCTGTGTGTGGTAGAGTTGAAAAGATCTGTGGCAGGATTTGTCTGCAGGAAACAAATACCTAGCTGCAGGGATTGCTGTCCTTAGGATCTTCAGTAGAATTTACAGACATCAAAAAAAAAAAAAAAATCCCTCCCAGGTTTTTAGAGGAAAAAGATTCACCTGGCAGTGGGTCAATTGGTACTGCTGAAACATGTAAGGAGAAACAGGGATCACAGGATTACAGGCTCACAGGAAGTCAGGGGCTGGAAGGGACCCAAAAGAGATCATCAAGTCCAACCCCCCTGCCAGAGCAGGATCAGACAACCTAGCTCAGGTCACACAGGAACACATCCAGACAGGCCTTCAAAGGCTCCAGAGAAGGAGACTCCACAGCCTCTCTGGGCAGCCTGTGCCAGTGCTCTGTGAGCCTTCCAGTAAAGAAGTTCCCCCTTGTGTTGAGCTGGAACCTCNTGGAATGGGCTGCCTGGGGAGGTGGTGGAGTCCCCATCCCTGGAAGTGTTTAAAAGGAGACTGGGTGAGGCTCTTGGTGCCATGGGTTAGTTAATGAGAAGGGTTAGTTGGACTCGGTGATCTCGAAGGTCTTTTCCAACCTGATTGATTCTGTTATTGTTGAATTGGATACCAGAATGAGGGAGTCCACCACATCCACAGGTTTCTTGAATACCTCCAGGGATGGGGACTCCACCACCCCCCTGGGCAGCCTGTTCCAATCCCCGACCAGCCTTGCAGCAAAGAAATTTCTCCTAATATCCAACCTAAACCTCTAAGGTACATGGATGCCTGCTATCTGGAACTGACTTCTTGATTCCTGGGGCAAACACCAAAGTGGAAAAAAAAAAAAAAAAGAGAAGTTATCTTTATAAATTAATCTCAGCAGTATTTCTGGAGCTTCCATAGGTTTCCTTTTAATTTCTGCTTTGCTTCCCAGTTTTATAGCTGGTTCTCCTTCCTCAGCCTTCATAGACAATGAGAACCAGGATAAGCAAGCATGATTAGAGTAAAAACTTAACCTAAACACATTGATGTGATTATACTGAATTAATCCTGAGGGGGAAAAAACAGATTACAGGGGCATGGGGAGAGAGAAAGGGAGAACATCCATTCATAAACCCTAATCATGGTGGAGAAGACACTCCTGATGTTAAACAATCTTCAAAGTTAGCAGAGACATTCAAATTATAATCACCAACCTAACAGATAAGATGATCCTGCTCTGGCATGGGAGGTTGGACTGGCTGATCTTCAGAGGTCCTTTCCTGGGGTGCATTAAGAAAAGTGTGCCCAATAGATCCAGGGAGGTTCTCCTTCCCCTCTACTCTGCCCTGGTGACACCTCATCTTGAGTACTGCCTTCAGTTTTGGGCTTCCTAGTTTAAGAGGGACAGGGATCTGCTGGAGAGAGTCCAAGGGATGGCTATGAGGATGATTAAGGGACTGGAGCACTGCCTGATGAGAAGAGACCGAGGGACCTGGGGCTCTTTAGTCTGCAGAAGAGAAGACTGAGAGGGGATCTAATAAATGTTTATAACTATCTGAGAGCTGGGGGTCAGGAGTGGGGGGACAGGCTCTGCTCACTTGCTCTCTGGGACAAGACAAGGAGCAATGGATGGAAGCTGCAGCACAGGAGGTTCCAGCTCAACACAAGGGGAAACTTCTTTACTGTAAGGCTCTCAGAGCACTGGCACAGGCTACCCAGAGAGGCTGTGGAGTCTCCTTCTCTGGAGCCTTTGAAGGCCTGTCTGGATGTGTTCCTGTGTGACCTGAGCTAGATTGTCTGGTCCTGCTCTGGCAGGGGGGTTGGACTCGATGATCTCTTTTGGGTCCCTTCCAGCCCCTGTGATCCTTCCCCCCAGTCCTGTGATCCTGTGATCCTTCCAACCCTACCACTCTGTGCTTCTGTGATTCAGTGACTGTGCAGCAACACTCCTCTGCCAGCCCACTCATGCCTGTGCGTACGTCTGTGAGTGTGTGCAGGACAAAAGGGTTGGGAGGAGCTCTGGGCTGTAGTTACTACGTGGATTATATCTGCGTAGTTACTACTTGGATTATGCCTGCTTTGTACTTACTAACCCTCTGCAGCTTCCAAGAACAGCTCACTAAATCCTGCCTGCATCACTGCACGCTGGTGGTGGGGCTCCAGATGTCAGCAATTAGGCCACGCTGTGCTATTTTGCTGCTTCCCATCCACGAGCCATGGCTAAGGCAGACTCAACCAGCTCCCTCTTAAGAATGTGCACACTGCTTCCCAGACAGGCAGTGGTTAGCCCTTGCTGGCAGCTCCAGCAGGCACTTTCCAAAGAGGTGGTTGCAATGCATGCCTAGACTATGTCTCCTGACTGCCTGTTGGGACAAGGTCCTATCACCCACCAGCTCTCGCTTCCCTCTTGCTCTGCTGATGGGGAAGAGCTCTGGCTCCAAGGCTGGTGGGCAGCTATGCCATGCAACACTCCCCTCCTCCTTCTGCCCCACAGCCACTCGCTTTGGATAAGCAGGAGAAAGGGACACTCTGAAGCACAACCCAGCCCAGGGGCCAGAGACAGATTTTTGGACTGAACTCAGCACAGAGCTCATCCAGGATTGCTCTGTTCTTCTAGGACATGAAGTTTGCCAGGCACTGTAGAGAAAGCCATCACTTGCAACTGCTGTCAGCTCATCTGGTGCACTGTGTCCACTTCTGGGCTCCCCAGTTCAAGAGGGACAGGGAACTACTGGAGAGAGTTCAATGAAGGATATGAGGATGGTGAAGGGACTGGAACATCTGTGTAATAAGGAAAGGCTGAGAGCCCTGGGACTGGTTAGCCTGGAGAGGAGAGGGCTGAGAGGGGATCTAAACGATGGGTGTCAAGAAGAAAGGGACAGGCTCTCTTCACTGGTACCCTGTGACAGGACAAGGAGCAATGGACACCAACTCCAACCCAGGAAGTTCGATCTCAACATGAGAAGAAACTTTGTTGATGTGAGNAGGTGAATCTTGTAGAGTAGGGTTCTAGGCTAGACTTGGTGATCCTGAGGGGCTTTGCCAACCTGGATGGTTCTGCGAGTCTGTGAAATCTCAGCAAAGGAAGCACAGCTAGGGAAAGCCTCTCTGCTGGAGAGAAAGGTTTAGGCTTTCAGTAATGTCTAAACAATGGCAAAAAGCCACTCAAGCTGAGTTTTGTTTCCTCAAGAGATTCCAGACTGTTCTGAATTCAGTAAACCAAAGCTGCCACTGGGGAAGGCAGGCATCTTTTTCTTTTCTCTTGAGAAATTGTAGATGTTTTCCTGTGTTCTATGGTGGAGAAAACATTTTTTGAAGCAGCTGTGAGGTCCCCATTAGTGAGATGCTCTAGAAAAGCAGTCTGGCTGTTCTTTGAGAAGGCACTGCAGATGAATGGTCATCACAGAGAGACATTACAGACAGACTCAAAGACATTAAAAGCAACATTCCAGGCCAATTCTAAAACTGCAACATTAGACTAGCTGCTGATTGCTCCCTCTGATGTCTAAAATTCTGTTCTGTCACTGAAATATTTCACAAGTCCACCAGACCAAGCTGAGCTGACCCCAACAGATGGCTGCCGATGAAGGTAATCAGAGCCATCCTACCTTTCTGTCCCTAGATTTGACCTTGCAGATGTGGACACACAAAAAAGGCAAAGCTGGCTATGAGAAAAGAATAAAGGCAGAGAGGCAGAGAAATATTCACAAGGAAGTTTGAGATTCTCCAACTCTCATCCAGCTATGTGGAAAAACATTGAGAGAAAAGGAGCAAGTCAAAGGCTGGGTGGTGCAGCTCATGACTGCTGAGTATTTCACAGGATCACAGAACCATCCAGGTTGGCAAAGCCCCTCAGGATCACCAAGTCCAACCCAGAACCCTACTCTACAAGATTCACCTGAAACCATAGCCCTAAGCACCACATCCAAACCACCCTTAAACACAGCCAAGCTGGGTGACTCCCCCACCTCCCTGGGCAGCTCATTCCAGGCCCTGACCACTCTCTCTGTGAAGAACTTCTTCCTAAGGTCCAATTTAAACCTCCTCAGCCTCAGCTTGAGGCCATTCCCCTTTGTTCTGTCTCCAGTTACCTATGAGAAGAGCCCAACAGCAGCCTCTCCACGATGTCCCTTCAGGTAGTTGTAGACAACAATGAGGTCTCCCCTCAGCCTCCTCTTCCTCACACTAACCATCCCCAGCTCCCTCAGTCGCTCCTCATCAGATTTATTTGAGAGGCCAGAGGAGAAGTGCATTTAATTGGAGGTAATACCTTCAGTGTTTTGGAGAAGCTACGTTTATTTACTAAACAAATAGTTTACATACAAAGGGTATATTTTGTCTGCCAAAACCTCCAAACAATGCTAAAAGGAAAGTTGCTCCTTTAGTTCTCAAAGCGTTTAGAGTGGGGCACACACCAACATCCTAAATATTTCTGGAGCTCAGACATATCCTATTTATGTTCTTCTTTTGCTAAATTTTCAAACTGACTACAGGAATGCATTTCACTGTTTGTCTGGTGAAGGTTTTGGGCACCACTGACATCTACAGAACAGGAGTTTGGCTCTGCCTGCTGCTGAGCTGCCACCCGTCAGGAAGCCGTTTCCTTTTGCTGTAGGTTTCTGGTTGACCCAGCCAAGCAGCAATGTTGAGTGTAGCAGGGAGTACTCCTTGCATTTCAGCTCCCCCACAGGAATGTCTAGGGCTGCTCCTCAGGAAACATCCTGCTCTAACCTTGCAGTCGGCCAAGGAAGCAGGGAATGTGCTCCTGACAGCCAGCACTGAATCAGAGAATCTTGTTGCATGTGGGATGAGGCCAACACCCACCTCGCTCCAATCTCCTTCTGGGGAGTTGCAGAGAGCATTAAAGTCTCCCCCTCAGATTCCTCTTCCTCAAATTAAACAGTCCCAGTACCCTCAGCCACTCTTCATAAGACTCATTCTCTAGGCTCAGAGAGCTTTGAATCAGACAGACACAGCACATGACCATGGACATGGGGCATCTACAGCCTAAAACAGCAATATCTGTCCCTATCCATTCTGGTCTTCGAACTTTCCCAACATCCATCTGAAAAGAGATCTCCCCTTATGCACAGAACAGAGAATCAGAGCACTGTTGTAGTTGGAAAAGACTCCTAAGATCATCTTGGCAGCTGGTCACTAGTGGTGTCCCTCAGGGATCTGTGCTGGGACCACTGCTTTTTAACATCTTTATTGATTACATTGATTCAGGCACAGAGAGTGTCAGTAGTAACTCTGCAGATGACACCAAGTTAGGTGGCAGTGTTGATTTGCATGAGGGCAGAGAGGCTCTGCAGAGGGACTTAGATAGGCTCAGACCAATGTGCCAACATGAATGGGATGAGTTTCAACAAGGTCAAATGTCAGGTCCTGCACTTGGGTCATAACATCCCCAAGCAATGCTACAGGCTTGGAGCAGTGTAGCTGGAGAGCTGCCTGGTAGAAAGGGACCTGGGGGTGGTAATAGACAGGAGCTGAATATGAACCAGCAGTGTGCCCAGGCACATGAATGAGAGACAGGAGTGTGCCCAGGTGGCCAAGAAGGCCAATAGCATCCTGGTCTGGATTAAAAATGCTTTGACCAGCAGAAACAGGGAGGTGATTGTCCCTTTGGACTTGGCTTTGGTGAGGCCATACCTTGAGTGTTGTGTTCAGTTTTGGGCGCTGCAATACAAGAGAGATGTGGAGGGGCTGGAGTGGGTCCAGAGGAGGGCAACAAAGCTGGGGAAGGGCCTGGAGAATAAATCTGATGAGGAGCGACTGAGGGATCTGGGGATGGTTAATGTGAGGAAGAGAAGGGTGAGGGGAGACCTCATTGCTGTCTACAGCTACCTGAAGGGACATTGTGGAGAGGCTGCTGCTGGGCTCTTCTCATAGGTAACTGGAGACAGAACAAGGGGGAATGGCCTCAAGCTGAGGCTGAGGAGGTTTAAATTGGACCTTAGGAAAAAACTCTTCACAGAGAGAGTGGTCAGGGACTGGAATGAGCTGCCCAGGGAGGTGGTGGAGTCACCCAGCCTGGCTGTGTTTAAGGGTGGTTTGGATGTGGTGCTTAGGGCTATGGTTTCAGGTGAATCTTGTAGAGTAGGGTTCTAGGTTGGACTTGGTGATTCTGAGGGGCTCTGCCAACCTGGATGGTTCTATGAGTCTATGATTCTGTGATCTTTGCACAGGTCCTGTTCTTTAGCAGCTACTTCCTGGGATGGTCCTTTTGTCATAACTCCCCAGCTACCCAAACTTCTGCTTTGCAGAGGTTCCTGAGATGCGTTCAGCAGTTTTTCCCCACACTTCCACACAGTCAGATACTTTTTTTGAGACAGAGGATTACTTGAACCCAAACTTTGTGAGCAAGCCCTGCCAAAACTTCTTCTTAAGATAAACATGACCGCCCCTCAGCCTCTGCTAGCAGCTGTTGGAAGAGAGCAGAGTTCCTCAGGCAGGGAGAGAGGACAAGCTGGTGTTTCAACTCTTCTAGCAGCACAGTGAAAATGGGGATTTGATATGTCGAGGACTGGATGTGTAAAGCTGAATTCCAGAGCCTTTTTGTCTTTTTTTTTTTTTTCCTACAATTTGTATTTCAGCTGCAAACCAATGCAAGTGGCAATTCACAATCCCTCCAAAGCCAAATGCTTCACAATAAGAACATACCAAACAAAAAAAAGCATCATATTTATGTCAAGAAGTCACAACGTGGGCAGTAATTTATCAGGAACCTTCCTCTGTCATTTCATGCACAATTCTTTCCAGTCTCTGCTATGTGGTATATTAACAATCCCTTTCCATCCCAAGCAGTGGTAAGACAGACTTCCAAACAGTGAACATTTGTGAGACTTTGTCTGACCTTTCCAGCCTGCAGATCTTCCCAGAATAGGACAATGAGTACAGTCCAACTAAGTTTGCAAGTGGTCAACAATATTTCTGTGTCATGTGGTTGACTACAAAGCCTGCTATAAAAGACATGGAAGGCTGTGGATAGGAGAAGCTACATTGTTGGTAAAACTGGACAGCTGGAGAAGCCAGGGGATAAAACACAGATGAAATTCAATAAAAAGCTTTCTGAGACTAGTTTGAGAGCTCTGTCTGCAAGAGTAAGTGTACAGCTTAGACACCAATACTTGCAATTTTTGACTCAAGTCACCAAACAGCTGGTGAGGATGCCAGGGATGGTGCAACAGGAAGGACCACCACAGCTCTTTGCTCAATTCCCTTCAGAACCAGCACCTAGTGATCATGTCCTGATGCTCATGGTCCAGCAGCTTCTCTGATAGAGCGTGGCTGCTCCTGGCCACCAGCCCCCAGGCTGCTTGTGTTCCCACATGTTCATTGCAGTAGATGGAGCAATCATCTGAGCAACTTTGGCTTTCCTTGGGACCCCACAGCTGTGTGGCCCTGGGTTTTAGACAACTGTTCTCTTAGAATCACAGAATCATAGCATCAGTCAGGGTTGGAAGGAACCACAAGGATCATCTAGGTCCAATCCCCCTGCCATGGGCAGGGACAGCTCATACTAGATCAGGCTGTCCACAGCCTTATCCATCCTGGCCTTAAACACCTCCAGGGAAGAGGCTTCCACCACCTCCCTGGGCAACCCCTTCCAGGCTCTCACCAGCCTCATGCTGGAGAGCTTCTCCCTAACATCCAGTCTGAATCTACCCATTTCTATCTTTGTTCCAGTCCTCCCAGTCCTATCCCTACCTGACATCCTAAAAAGTCCCTCCCCAGCTTTCTTGTAGGCCCCCTTAAGATACTGCAAGATCCTCTTCTCTTTGGATCATCATCTATGGTCTCTCCTTCCCCTCTGCTTTTCCTTTAGAGATCTGGTTTTGATTAACCTTCACATGTAGGGTTAAAAATAAAAAAAAAAACAAACCACCCTAACTAAATAAAAATAGCAAAGATCCCCCTCCCCACTCCATCTTCAGACACTTCTGCAGGGGCAAACCGGAATGTGGTTGTTTTGCTTAAAGCAGGCTACCTGGGAACTGCCCTGGTCTGCTCGTTTGCCCCTCTCCCCGAGCGAGGAGTCCCCCAAACTGGCTTTCGGCACCGGCGGTGCCTTTGCGAGCCCCAACATCGCCCCTTGGTGGCTGGAGATGTCCAGCACAGTGAAGCTGCAAAGCGCTGGTGCGGTTAGGGACTGGGTGGGCTACCTTTGCCAGCCCGCCCTCTGCCCCTGAATTCCAGCCCGAGCAGATCAGGCAGGTTGTGTGTCCCTCTCCAAAAGAGGCTTCCTCTGCTCCAGCCTGCATCCATACCTTAGTCCTCGGCAGATAGGAGGTGCAGCTGATCACACAGCTCCTTTGTGGCGTTCCATCAGCTTTGATTTTGTTCTCTGATAACTGAATCACAGAACCACACAATTAACCAGGAAAAGACCTCTGGGATCATCGAGTCCAGTCCCTACCACCTAACCCTTCTAAGTAACTAACCCGTGGCACCAAGTGTCTCATCCAGCCTCGTCTTAAACACCTCCAGGGATGGGGACTCCACCACCTCCCCAGGGCAGCNGACTTGTTCAAATTCCTGGCATTGGAATGTGGACTGTGCTCATCTATCCGGCCTGTCTGAGGGTCCCCTTGCATGTGTGGCTGTTTCTCTTTGGGGCAATATGGACCAGCAGACTCAGGGCATGTGTGTGCAGGGTTGGGGGAAAAGGAGCAATGGAGCAGAGCAGCAGTGCCTGCAGCACACCTTTCCATCTCCTTGCTTCCCTGGCAGGACCATGCTGTAAATTACATCATTCACACAGTTGCTTTATTCTGCTTTTTGCAGCAGCCAAGCACACAACTCCCTCCCAGCTTGGCTGTGATCCTTACCAAATCCCTAGCCAAAAGGTGCTAGAGGTATGGATGAGGGACATTTTCCCTATGCACGCTTGTCCAGGACCCTGAGCTCCCTTCATTGGTCCAAGCATGAATCACCAAAAGTCACCAACAACCATGCAAGTCCCTTGGCTCTGCTGGGGTGGTAGAAACACAGAGCTCTCCATCACTTGTTTGGGATTTCATTTCTCCATTGGAACTTGAAACATTTTAGCATGAACAGTGTAGCTAGATGTGGCCAGGCTCTGAGATCCTTGGGTTTTCTAGTCTGCAGAAGACAAGGCTATGGAGAGACCTCATTGCTCTCTACAACTCCCTGAAAGGAGGTTGGAGTGAGGTGGGGGCTGGTCCTAGAATCACCCTAGCATCAGGTGATAAGACAAGAGGAAATGGCCTGAAATTATGTCAAGGGAGATTTAGGTTGGGTATTAGGAAACATTTCTTTGCTGCAGGAGTGGTCAGGGACTGAATGAGCTGCCCAGGGAGGTGGTGGAGTCACCCAGCCTGAATGTGTTTAAGGGTGGTTTGGATGCAATGCTTAGGGATATGGTTTCAGGTGAATCTTGTAGAGCAGAGTTCTAGGTTGGACTTGGTGATCCTGAGAGGCTTTGCCAACCTGGATGTTTCTGTGAGTCTGTGATTCTGTGGAGTCCCCATCCCTGGAGATGTTCAAGAACTGTGTAGCCATGGCACTTGGGGACAATGTTTAATGGGCGTGGGGATGTTAGGTTGAGGGTTGGACAGGATAATCTTAGAGATCTTTTCCAACCCAAACAATTCTATGATTCTATGATCCTCACATATCCCTGTGTATCTTTTTAATGTAATGACAGGATTAATGCCTGAGCAAACACTGCTCACTCACCTAGCTGGGAACTTCCCAAAGCGAGGATGTGTTTGATGACTTCTCTGTTCTCTGCAAAAGGCTTTTTGTTTCCACATTCTCTCTTTCCCCAAATCTTCTTTTTTCTTTCTTTCTTTTTTTTCTTCCCCTGGGAAGCTGATGGTTCTGTTATCAGAACCAGTCAGCACAAACTGCTGGATGAGACAAACCAGATGGGCTGCATCCGCTGCAGACTGGGACAAAAGATGGGAGCAGAAGATAATAACGAAGCACAGCTGGCTGATAAGCGTGTTTAAAGTTTGCAGAGATTAGCTGTGAGAAGAGGAAGGAGTTCTTTCTCTCCCTTCTGTTTGTTTAGCTTGCTTTAATTGTTTATTTTCAGGGGAACAAACCACCGGGCGGACTTTATCAAGCAAGCTAAAAGCCAGGCAGAGGGAGAAATTTGTCTCATTAGAAACATGAAAGCTCCATCGCAGCCAAAAGTAAACAAGGACTTTCCATTTCCCAGAGCCACATAAGCTGGCCGGGGGCTGGAGGAGCCGAGGCCGGTGCGGAGTAGGCTCGGCCCCTGGGTCCGCCTGGCTCCCCTGGCTCCCCGCACGGCGGCAGCGAGGCCGCAGCACCGCAGCGGCGGCGCCACCTCACTGACGGCCGCGATACAGCAGCGCGGCAGGGGCCGGCCGCGGCTCCCCCCGACCCCGAGCCGCCCAGCGCTGCCCTGGTTACCGGGAACGTTTCCATACTGCTCTCTAAACATAAGCAGGAATTAATTTTTCTCTTTTAAACATGAGGAGGATTTTTTTTTTTT